>JAPVLO010000357.1:1270000-1300000 GCA_027257055.1 Cephalopachus bancanus | reverse complement strand
TCAGTTTAATCACAAACACTGAGTTTTGCTTCGTAGAAGTGGTATTGTGAAATGCTCTAACAAAATTTTGCAAGGCATTTTGGGATGTGTAGTTCAGCATTCAACAGGACCACCAAAGTTGTAGGCTGATACAATTCAGCCTGCTTCAAGGAAGGGTGCTGGGCATGTGTGGGCTTTCTGTGCTGTCTTCTATGGCATTACCTCCCCCTTTTTATGCAATATAGTGAAAAGCTTGTTTGTTGGCAATCCTGAGAGCTTTGGAGGGGTACTGATTGGTCAAGATTGGGATTTCCAAAGCCTCCTAGGTTTTAGGTCAGCACTCTTAAATTATGGAATAGGATTTCTGAGTCTAAAATCCTTAATAATTTTTGTATGATTCCTTCCTTCAGATGTAGCCTTTATGATAATCTTGATATGGGATATGTCTCCCTTGGAATACCAAGCAGAGATCATTTTATGCTTTCAGGTCATATCAAGAAATGTTACTTATTATGTATTCCAGATTCATTCACCAGAAATTTAGTGAGCACCTACTCTGGTCCAACAGTGATACAGCCAGTAGAAATACGGCAAGAAACTAAAACTAAGTCCCTGTCTTTATGGAACTCACATTCCATTGTGGGGAGACAAATAATAAGCAATTATTATATGACATGGCATGTTGGTGACAAAGTATTGCGGAGAAGAATTCAGCTGTACTAGGAGGAGATGGACTAGCACAAGTAGAGGTTGATAATTTATGTAGGGTGGTTAGGAAAGTTCTCCTTGAAACAGTAATATTGAGAAAAAGCCAAGGATTTGAGACAGTGAGCCTTGCAGCTGTGTGGAGGAAAAGCGTATATAAGGGGTCTGGAACAGCAAATATAATGGACCTGAGATAGGAGGGTGCTTGGCATATTTAAGGAATAGTAAAGGGACCAGTGTGGCAAGACATGAGTGAACAATGGGGAAAATAGAAGGAGATAAGATGAGAGAGTTGGGGTCTGGGGGTGGAGACAGGCCTTAAAGGGCCATGTAAGCCACTGTAAGGACTTTGGCTTATATTCTAGGGGAAATGGGGAGCTATTTGGGAGTTCTAAGCAGAGGAATGTCATGATCTGACTTTAAGTAGACTGCTTTGACTGTTGTAATCCAGGCAAAAGATGATGATGGCTGTTTGGCCCTAAGGGTAGCAAGGGAATTTGTGAGAAATGGTTAGATTTTGTATGCATTTTAAAACTAAAACTGATAGAATTTGCTACTCTGATCTTTTCTCCCCATGTTATTATATAGAAGACAATAGAGGTGAGATTCCTTCCTAGGCCAATGATTCTGAATTGAATAATGTATTTAACTATTCACCTAAAGTAAGTAATTTTCAATGCATAGACTCCTTACCCAAATCACTGGTTCTTCCTAAACACAGACTTAATGGTTAACTGTTTGCTATACAAAAGACACATGAGATCTTACCTGTGGATCCCACATGGCATAACAGTATACTTACTCCTTATAGGCTTTTGGGGAAAAAATGAGTTGTTCTCAACTTCCAGCTCACAGTCTAGCCAGTGAGGCAAAATTTCTGTACCAGAGAGAGACCACCACACACACACACACACACACACACACACACACACACACACACACACACACCTAAATTTCTGTACCAGAGAGAGACCACCACACACACACACACACACACACACACACACACACACACACCCTACCTACCCCCACACACATGGACAGATCTCTGAAAGTCATGAAAATCACAGCTGGAATGAGTCATTGTCTCTGATGGGTGGATGTTCATCCATGTGCAGGTATATTAAAGAGGTAGTGGGAAATAATTAACAGCTACTGTATAATTTTTAATGTAAACATGCATATAAGTAGTTAGAAAAGGAGACGTTGAGAGAAGATTGCATAGAAAAAGTAAGCTAAGACTGCTAGGATCCATAGGATATAAATAGGTGGAGATGAGGAGGCAGGAAGACATTCTTGTGGGTCTCTTCTCTGTCCTACTTAGAAGGCAGATGATTTGGTGCCTTCTCTTACTCTTTTCTATACAATCTATTTGGTAGATGTTCTGATGTTAGGAAAGCAGTGTCTCTTCTACTTTGAAACAGTAGATTGAAGTTGAATCTTTAAAGCAAACAAATCTGTGGTTTGATTGATTATCAGACTCCAGTTTAGTAGTGCCAGGCTGTGCTCTTCTTTTTGGATGGTTATAGATCAAAGGAAAATATTCTGAGGCAAATCTTGAAATTAGGAAAGTGTTGGGAATATGCTCCATATTCTGTTCCTTATTTATATCCTTATGCCTTGTCCTTCCATCGGTCTTCCCTCTTCTCTTCTTCAGTTACACTTAGTTCTCCTATAATACAACGTGTGAGTTCCTAAAAATCACTAAGCTATGGAAAATCATGCAATGATGACCACAGTAGTTTGTGGGAAAACACAGGGGTTAGGACAACATATAAAAACTTCATCAATGACACACAAAAAAAGAATATAGTAACCTAATCAAAACAGTGGCAGCCAGGCTCGGTGGCTTAGCCTGTAATCCTGTGCCTTTGGGAGGCTGAGGTGAGTGGATTGCCTGAGCCCATGGGTTCGAGACCTGCCTGGGGAACTTGGTGAGACCTCATCTCTACAATAAATCAAAAAATTAGCCGGGCGTGGTAGTGCGCGCCTGTAGTTCCGGCTACTTGGAAGGCTGAGGCGGAAGGATCGCCAGAGCCCAGCAGGTTGAGGCTGCAGTGGCTGAGAGTGTGCCACTGCCCTCCAGCCTGGGCGACAGACTGAGACTCCAACTCAAAACAAACAAACAAAAAACCAAAAAACAAAACAGTGGCAAAGTTTTATACAACTTAAATAGCTAAGAAATACATAAATACTACAATGAATATGGTACATTACCCTGAAAAAGACCTGAAGTTTGCTTGTGGAAGGAGACATCAGAAGGATTACAGCTGTGACATCATGGTGAAGTGGAGGATGGAGGATTATCTGAAACTGGTAGGAAAGTTGTAGCAAACACCAGATGTGAATAAGTGTAGCGTATAACACACACAGTGAACTGAGGTAGCTGGTCGATATTTGAAGTATGTGCACATGTGTGTTTTTTTATAGTCCTGTGTTATGGCTTGGTTCAGCTGGATGCAGTTTCCTGCACTCAATATTTCTTAGAGACAAAATCATGCGTAAGCAAACATGAAATCCACGTTTTGTTCAAACCGTTCCCTGATATATCAGTGGCAGTGGAATAAATTCTCATTTTCAAAGCAAGCACTATAACAGAACCAACAGTACCTACCTTGTTTTTTCTTGATGATTACCTAGCACCTGAACTTTCTCCCTACTTTATCCTCTCTTTATTCTCATAATGTACAAAGACACTCTTACTTTTAGAAAGATTGATTGGAACACCTGTCAACCTGATAATTAAACTTATTGAATATTATCTGTCTCCAGGATGCTAGTCTGTGATAGGAAAAATAAAAAAGGTTTTGAATCCATGGGTTCTGCCCTTATATAGCTTCAATATGAGGAACTAAGCACAGAACTTTGAAGCAAAACAAATTTTTACAAAGTAACAATATTATATAAAATGAATACATCAGTGCTGAAGAGATAAAGTAGTTATTAAGGCAAGGCTTCTTAGAAGATATAAATGTTGATCTAGATTTTAAACAAAGTTGCGAACATGGACTGGAGAAGTATTCCCAGAAAACAAAAACCTTGGCATCAAATTCTGCCAGTATTTCGGTTCCAGGTAAGATGAAATAAGGATATTCCCACTTGTCTCTGTAACTGAAGCAACTATAAAACCTGGACAAATACATGGAATAGTTATGTGAAGACAAACAGTAGCAGGTGTTTTAAAGATGAAGATCAGATTTCAAGTACCATTAAACCAGCAGTGAGTTTGCCATTTTTCCCTCTGGTATCTCCTGTCTGAATGCAACACAGCCTACAACCAGGTATGGGCACCAAGTTAAGACAGAGAGCTCCAGGAAAAGCAAGTAGTAGCAAAGAGAACTCCTAATATCCAGAAAGGGTATAGATATCTCCTGGGCTTTTCTTTTTCTTCATTCTCTCATGCCTCGTCCTTCAGATAATCTTATGATAGCGATAGAAGCTGCAGTGGGATTCAGCAGGAGCCAAGAGAAGGAAGGGAAGGAAACCTCTTCCCCAACCCTCTCTAACCCTTTCTATTTCTCTGTCTTCCTGTTCATTGGTCCTGAATAGAGTACAGTCACAAAAGTACATGACAGAGTTGAGTAGCTAAAGACGCAGATTTTTGGCTGGAGAACTGAAAACGTGCTAACTTCAGAGAACTAGAAGGTATCAGGGAGATCGCAGACAAAGAAGGCTATAGGGAATCTGGTCCATAAAGTTGTTTATGAAATTCTGGGCCTATGGAAGGAAAGGGTCTGATCCTAATCAACATACCAAAGACAGAACTTTAAATAAAGACCACCACCCAGAAACCAGATTAACTACTGAGTATTACACACATGGGACAGATCCAAAAAAATACTGTGAAAGTTTTGACAACTCAACTGACATTGACACCACAGGAAGTGTGTTGGAACTTTCAGCCCAAACCTAATGAAGTCAGTTGTCTACTAAAATAAAAATATGAACAATATCCATAGGATTTAAATAAGATTGTAGACTCATATGTTTAAAATGTCCAGGATACAATTCTATAAGAGAAAACTAGGAAAACCTTAGGGAGACCAAAAAAACAAACCAAAAGACAACCAAAAGATGTCAATGTGAGATGAAACCAGTGTTAGAACTGTATAACAAAGACTTTAAAGTAGCTATTACACAAGTATTCCAAACAAGTAATAGTGAACACTTTTGAAAAGAATGGGAAAACGGAAAGTCTCAGTTAAGAAATAGAAGACATAAAGAAGAGCCTAATGGATATATTAGAACCAAAAAAATATAAATACCAAAGTAAAAAACTCAGAGGATGGGCCAAGTCACAAAATGGTGATGACAGGAGAAGAAGTCAGTGAGCTTGAAAGCAGATCGATAGAAATTAGTATGCAGAAGAGAGGGGGAAAGGCTAGGGAGAAAAAAAAGAACACAGTCTCAGGGATATGTGAGATAGTAACAAGAAATCTAACATTCATGTCATGGGAGTCCCAAAGAAGAGAAGGCGCACCGAGCTGGAAAATATTTGAAAAAATAATGTCTGAAAACCTCTCAAGTTTGGCAAAAGAGATGAACTTGCAGATTTAAATAGCTCAAAACCCCAAACAGGATAAATTCAAAGAAATCTGTTCCCAGATGCATCATAATCAAATTGTTGAAAATAAAAGACAAAAAATTTAAAGCAGAGGAAAAGTGACATATATATATGGAAAAATGATTCAAATTATGGCATATTTCTCATTAGAAACCATGGAGGCCAGGGGAAGTGGAATGTTTTTGAAGTGTTAAAAGCATTATCAACAGGGATTTCTAGATCCAGCAAAAAATATTCTTAATGATTAAAGGTGAAAGAAAGATATTCTCAGATGAGTAAGAGAATTCATTGTCAGCAGACCAGCTCTGAAAATTGCTAAAGTAAGTTAATCAGAGAGAAGAAAAATGAAAACCAAAGAAAACTTGGAACATCATGGATAAAGAAAGAACAACAAATGCTAAGTGTAATAGACTATTTTTCTCTTCTTGAGTTCTTTGAATATATTTTACAAGTGAAAACAAAAATTATAGCATTGCCTGATAAGGTTTTCAATGTACATGGATATAACATATAAGATAATTGCAACATAATGGGGGAGGGAATGGAACTGTTATAGGTTTTTACCATTACACTTGAAGTGGTAAAATTTCAATTCTAAGTATGTACATTGAAATATTTAACTATAAACTATACAAATAAATGTTTTAAAAAGCACAATAGATAAAATAAATAAGGTTCAAATAACTCAGAATTGGGCAGGAAATGGCAAAGAGAGTAGAAAAACAGAAGGATCAAACAAAATAAATAATAAAGGTAGACCCAAATCCAGACATATCAATGACCAGATTAAATGTAAATGGTCTAAGTATATATACCAATTAAAAGACAAATTTTCAGAATGTATTTTTTAAAATAATGCAACAGAGAGATGTCTGCAAGAAACTCACCTTAAATAGAATGATGTAGGTAGGCTAAAGTAGAAAATGGCAAAAGGTATACCATGTAAGCACTAATCAAAAGGAAATTAGAGTGGACATATTAGCAGAAAATCAGACTTCAGAGCAAAGAAAACGGCTAGGGATATAGATGACGATTACATAATTATGGAAGAGCTGTCAATCCTAAATATGTATACACTTAATAACAGAGTTTCAGTATACCCAAAGCAAAAATTGGCAGAAATGAAAGGAGAAATAATTCACAGTTAAACTTGGCAACTTGTAACACTTCTCTCTCAGTAATTGATAGAAATATTGGCTATAAAATCAACAAGAATATAGAAGAACTGACAACCAACTGTATCTGATTAATATTTATAGAACATTCCACCCAACACTAGCAGTATCCACATTCTTTTCAAGTGCACATAGAGCATTCAACAAGATAAGCCATATTCTGGTCGTAAAACAAACCTTAGTGAATATTTTAAAAATGAAATCATACAAATTATATTTTTTAATCTTAAGGAAATTGTATTAGAAATCAATAAAAGAAAGATAGCAGGAACATCTTCAAGTACTTCTAATAATCCACTGATCAAAGAGGAGGTATTTAGGAAAATCAGAAAATGTTTTGAACTAGGTGAAAATGAAAATACAACATATCCAACAGTTGAGAGACATACCATGCTATGATTTATACTGTAATACAAAGTAGGCTGATTATCAATATTTGCATGCTCATGCCATTATTTATTCATCATGGATGCATAAAATCACTAAAATACTCAAATAGCAAGTTTTAAGGTATCTTATGTTCACCTAGCTGGTAAAATAAGTCAGTTAATTTGGCAGATGAGTATTAAATAATTCTGCCAGTAGGTGAGTAGGGGAGAAAGTAAAAAAGTAAACAAAGTAGGATGATGCAACTGAAGCAATGCTTAAAGGGAAATTGATAGTATTAAATGTTTATATGGTTAAAAACAGATCTCAGGTCAGTAATCTGAATTTCCATATTAAAAAATAGAAAAAGAGTAGCAAAATTAAAAACAGGCCAAAGGAAGGAAATGGTGAAGATTATCTCAGAAATCATTGCAATTGAAAACAGAAGAATAGAGAAAATGAAACCCAAATCTGGCTATTTGAAAGGATCAATAAAGTTGGTAAGACTGTAGCAAGACTGACAAAATAAAAAGAGAGAATATATGGATTAACAATATCCAGAATTCTAGACCCCCATGGACTTCCTAAGAAAATAATAAGGGAATACATTACATATTTGACAACTTGGGGTTATTCCTGAAAAACTACAAACTATAAAACATCCAAGATGAAATAGATAACGTCAATATTCGAATATTAGATCTATTAAAGAAATTGAATTCATAGAAAGTAGAAGGAACAATGTTGGAGGTATAAATATCCAACTTTAAGACACTGTAATGCTACAATAATCAAAAGGTAGAGTTAGCAAAATGAGACACATAGACCAGTGGGCTAGAAAAGATTCACACAAGTGTGGCCATTTGCTTTTTGACAAAGATGCAAAAGCAGTTTAATGGAGAACGGCTAGTCTTTTCAAAAAATGATGTTGGAAAAACTGGAGATCCATATGCAGAAAATGAATCTTGACCTAAAACTCATACCCTATAAGAAACTACAAGTGTACCACAGGTTTAAGTGTACAACTATAAAACTTTAAGAAGTAATACATAAGAGAACATCTTCATTACATAGGGTTAGGCAAAGAGTTCTTAGACATGAGACCAAAATAATAATCCTTAAAAGAAACTGATCGCCTTTAATCAAAATTAAAAACCTTTGCACATGACACTGTTAAGAGAAGGAAATGACAAGTCACAGACTGGGAGAAAATATTTTCAAATCACATATTCAACACAGGACCTGTATCCAGTATATATAAAGAACTCTCAAAGCTCAACAATAAGAAAATAATTCAGTATAAAAATAAAAGACTTAAACAGATTATTCACTGTAGAGACTATAAGGATGACAAGCATGTGAAAAGATGTTTAACATCACAGAGATGCAAATTAAAACCATGGCAGGATACCACTTCACACCTTTTAGAATGGCTAAAATACAAAATATAATACCAAAAGTTTATGAGGATGCAGAACAATATGACCCCTTTTCTACTGCTGGTGGGAATGTAAAATGGTACCAACACCCTGGAAAAAGTTGACAGTTGCTTATAAAGCATAATATATACTTAGCATATAACCCAGCATTCTATTCCTGGGTATTTATCCTAAAGGGGTACAAACTTATGGCCATACAAAAACCTATAACGAATGTTTATAGCAGCACACCCTTCAATTAGTGCATATGAAATATATCAATCAGCAGTGTGATGAAAGATGAATATGAATATAAGGGGGACTGCAAAAAATGGAATTTATTTATAAAAAATTGTGTATTTTTACATGCTTAAACTTCAGTCACCTTCAAAATACTATTTGTTTGATGTTGTATGCCTACTGAGATGCTTTTTCCACTGCTCAAAACAATTTTTGAACTCGTCCATTTCGATGCCTTTTAGTGCTTCTGTCGTCTTTTGTTTCACCTCTTCCACATGAGTAAAACTTTTCCCTTTGAGGCATTTATTCATCTGGGAAAACAAGTTCACTCACGGCGAGATCAGGTAAATAGGGAAAGTGAGGCATGGGGGTCATGCCATTTTTGGTCAAAAACTGCTGAACACTCAGCAAGATGTGGGCAAGTGTGCTTCTAAATCATCCATCATGAAATGAGCATACATGTTGAAAGAATCTACCCCCCAAAATTCACTGAAGCCAAATGCAGCCTCTCACAACAACGCTAGCTGGTACAATGATGCTGATAGGTTCCAAGAACCCTTACCTAGTGAAGGAAACCTGCACTGCAAGGAGACTACCCTTCAAAAAATAATTCTGAGTTTGTTTGGGTCCCCCCCCCATATGAAGGAAGGAATTACTGATAGACCCAACTACTTGGATCTCTGAGGCATTATGCTGAGTGAAAGAAGCCAGACTCAACACTACATTCTGTATAATTCCATTTGTATGATATTCTTGAAAACATAAAACTATAATGATGGAAAAGAGAACAGTGATTGTCATGTGTTAGAAAATGGTGTAACTACAAAGGGGAGCATGAGGGAGTTTGTGGAGGAGGTGGGACTATTCTGTAGCCTGATTGTGGTGGGTGTCACGTGTTAAAAATCATGGAATGGAACCAATAATCTCAACTACTCAGGAGGCTGAGGCAGAGGATTGCTTGAGGTCAAGAGTTCAAGACGAGCCTGGGCAACATAGCGAGACCCTATTTCAAAAAAAAAAAAAAAATCATGGAACTGTACCCCATCAGTCAGTTTTACTGTACAATAATTTTAAAAGCAAGATTTAAAGAAAATTGAATTTCTGTGGCCTGGTGACAGGAAGATATAACTCTGTTTTAAGGATAAGTCTTTTCTAATTAAAGGGCATACATGGGGAGACACAAATTATATGAAAGAAATGTCCAGCATTGAGGTGGTCATGAGGTAATTCCTAAAACTACCACACTGAAAACAAGGCACACCTAAGTAAATGTGTGTAAAAGCTAAACTTTTTGACCAGAAATCCACAAAGGATCCAACTATGACAAAAATATCTTTGAAGGAGCAAAACATTTATATTCTCATTGCTAAAGTGCAAAGCGAAACAAACCCGCTTCCCCCAAAATAATAATAGTATAAGGTCATTTCTAAGCCTTACTTAAAAAATGAATGGAATAAATTTGGACATCAGAGTGTCAGGCCATTCATGCAAGTTCTAACCATTCAAAAAACAATGTCAAGCCTTCAAAACATGACAGACAGTGTTTTGAGTAAGAAAATCTGTTTGTAGAGCAGTGTGTATTTTTACAATTGTAGTGTTGAAGAAGCCCTACCTTCTTTTACAAAATATGTACATCTATTTATAGTTTATAGTCATAGCTTATAGTTACCATTCTTCTATCTTATTTATTGAGGGGGAGATGGATAGCATCATAGGGAACAAGGTCTCTGTACTGATTAGTGTTCTCTTTATCTCACTATAGCCAGAATTCTGGAACCCCTTTCAAACATCCTTTTGGTTAAGGGTGGTCATTTAAAAACAAACAGACCACCAAAAAAGAGCACAGTTTCTAAATTTGTATAATAATAATAATTGAAAATGTAAATTAGTTTCAATCAAGTTCCTTTTGTTCTCCTGGTTTAAAATTATTAGGTAAGGTTATTTTACATTCACAAATGTTAGTGTATCTGAGCAAGGTGAAATGGATTACAGTGGAGTCATGTTGGTGGGTGGGATCTCCTACAGGCATGCAGATGACTGAAGGTTCAAAGTGCTTCCAACAACTTCTGCTGAAGGCCCTGCCCACCTATGCCAACTCTAATGGGAGGAAATATCTCAATAAGTATGTTTTGTATTATTTTATAATAGTTGTGATTGTACATCATTTCATATTAGGCTTAACAAATTCATATCCTCATCTTTTTTAAAAAGTCAGAATGACAATTATCAAAAACTCAAAAAATAACAACTGCTGGAGAGGGTGTGGTGAAAAGGGAACACTTCTACACTGTTGGTAGGAGTGTAAACTAGTGCAACCTCTGTGGAAAGCAGTGTGGCTATTCCTAAAAGCTCTAAAAATCGACCTTCCATATGACCCTGCAATCCCCCTACTGGGAATATACCCTGAAGAACTCAAATCACTCTATAAAAAAGATACCTGCACACATATGTTTATCGCAGCGTTGTTCACAATAGCAAGAACCTGGAAACAGCCATGCTGCCTATCAAAAGAGGACTGGATTAAAAAAATGTGGTACATACACACGATGGAATACTACACAGCCATAAAAAAGAACAAAATCATGAATTTTGCAGCAACCTGGATGGAACTAGAGTCTATAATACTGAGTGACCTCTCACAGAAACAAAGATCTGAGTATCACATGTTCTCACTCATATAATGGACCTTGAACATCCAATGTAATACTATAAGAAAATGACTGATGGTACTGGGAAACTATAGGGGGGGAGGGAGATGGGATTAACAGTAGCAAATATCTATCTGGGGAAGGGGAAACACCTCTTATCAACAGGGTGCCTGAATGAAACGTAATTGTATACCTAACCCTTAACTGTACCCCACAAAACCATAATACAAAATATTTTTTTTTTTAAATTTATTTTAAAATTGTGAGGTACAATTCAGAGTTAGGTATACAAATATTCATTGTGCAGGTACCCTTGTTGATGAGGTGTGCCCCCAGTTCCCCAGGCAGTTTCCCACTACTGCCAGTTCCACCTCCCCATCCCCCACACCTCCACAGTTTCCCACTACTGTCAATCCTTTTCTTATAGTATTATGATAGTTGTTCAAGGTTCGCTTATGAGTGAGAACATGTGATATTCAGATCTTGGTTTCTGTGAAAGATCACTCAGTATTATAGATTCTAAGTCCATTCAGGTTGTTGTTCTTTATGGCTGCATGATATTCCATTGTGTATCTGTACCACATTTTCTTTATATCCAGTCCTCTTTTGAAGGGCAGCATGGTTGGTTCCATGGTCTTGCTATTGTGAACAATGCTACGATAGACATACGTTTGCAAGTATCTTTTTTATAGAGTGATTTGAGTTCTTTCAGATATACTCCCAGTAGGAGGATTGTGGGGTCATATGGAAGGTCGATTTTAAAACTTTTAGGAAATGCCACACTGATTTCCACAGAGGCTGTACTAGTTTACACTCTTGCCAACAGTGTAGAAGTGTTCCCTTTTTGCCACATCCTCTCCAGCATCTGTTACTTTTTGAGTTATTGATGATGGCCATTCTGACTGGAGTTAGGTGGTATCTCAGTGCAGTTTTAATTTGCATTTCTTTGATGACTAATGAGTCTGAGCATTTTTTCATGTATCTGTTGGCTGCTCGTATATCTTTTGAGAAGTGTCTATTCATATCTTTTGCCCACTTTGTAATGGGGCTGTTTGTTTTTTTCTTTTTGGCACATTTGAATTCCTTGTAGATCTTAGATGTTAGGCCTTTGTCAGACCTGGAGTTGGCAAATACTTTTTCCCAGTCTGTGGGCTGTCTCCCTGCTCTCTTGATGGTTTCTTTGGCTTTGCAGAAACTTGTCAGTTTGATAAGGTCCCATTTGTCTATCTTATCTCTTATGGCATGGGCACCTGGGGTTTTGATCAGGAATTGGTTGCCAGTTCCAATTTCCATAAGAGTGTGTCCTGCATTTTCTAAGGTTCTTATAGTTTGAGGTTTTACGCTTAGGTCTCTAATCCATTTAGAGTTGATTTTTGTGTATGGGGATAGGTAGGGGTCCTGTTTCAATCTTCTTCATGTGGTCAGCCAATTTTCCCAGCACCATTTACTGAATAGGTTCTCCTCTCCCCAGTGGTTGGTGGTGGAGGCTTTGTCAAAGATGGGTTGGTTGAGAAATTGAGGTTTTGCTTCTGGAATCTCAATTCTATTCCATTGGTCTATGTGCCTGTTCTTGTACCAATACCAGGCTATTTTGATTATTGTAGCTTTATAATAAAGTTTAAATCTGGGAGTGTGATACTTCCTGTTTTGTTTTGGGTTTTTTTTGCTAAGGATTGTTTTGGCTATTCATGATCGTTTATGTTTCCATATGAATTCCTATGTTGTTTCTAGGTCTGAGAAGAATGTTGCTGGTAATTTAATGGGTATTGTGTTAAATCTGTAGATTGCCTTATGTAGAACGGACATCTTAACAGTGTTGATTCTTCCAATCCATGAGTATGGGATATTTTTCCACTTGTTTGTGTCATCTTTGATTTCTTTGAGCAGTGTTTTGTAGTTTTCATTATAAAGGTCTTTCATGTCTGGTTAGGAAGATGCTAAGGTATTCCATTTTTTGGTGACTATTGTGAATGGAATTGTACTTTTTATTTGGATTTCTGTTTGTTTATTATTGGTGTACAGAAATGCGATTGTCTTTTGCACATTTATTTTATAATACCCTGAGACTTTGCCAAAATTCTTTATTGGTGCAAGGAGGTTTTTGACAGATTCTCTTGGATTTTCAAGGTATACAATCATGTCATCTTCACAGAGGGATAACTTGATTTTCTCTTTTCCTATTTGGATACCCTTGATCGCCTTCTCTTCTCTGATTGCTCTAGCTAGAACTTCCAAAAGTATGTTGAACATTAGTGGTAAGAGTGGGCATCCTTGTCTTGTTCCAGTTTTCAGGAGAAATCGTTCCAATTTCTGTCTGTTTAGCAGTATGCTGGCTGTGGGTTTTTTGTAGATGGCTCTTACTATTTTGAGGTATGTTCCATCTATGCCTAGATGTTCGAGGGTTTTTATCAAGAATGGGTGGTGGATTTTATCAAAAGCTTTTTCTGCATCTAATGATATCATGTGGGATTTGTTTTTATATCTGTTGATGTATTTAATTATGTTGAACCAGTCTTGCATCCCAGGGATGAAGTCTACTTGGTCATGGTGCATGATTTTTGATATGTGTTGTTGAATCTGGTTTGCTAGGATCTTGTTGAGAAGTTTAGCATCTATGTTCATCAAGGATATTGACCTGTAGTTCTCTTTCTTTGTTGGTTCTTTACCTGTCTTAGGTGTCAATGTGATGTTAACTTCATAAAATGATTTGGAGAGAGTTCCATCTTTCTCAGTTGCCTGGAATACTTTCAGTAGGATTGGTATCAGTTCCTCCTTGTATGTTTTGTAGAATTCTGCTGGAAAGCCATCTCGTCCAGGGCTTTTTCTGTAGGTGGTTTTCTTACGACATAGTCAATTTCCTGGATTGTTATTGGTCTATTTAGAGTCTCAATTTTTTCTTGTTTTGACCTGGGGAGGTTGTGTGATGCCAGAAAGTCCTCCATTTCCTTTAGGTTTTCAAGTTTGTTTCTGCACAAGTGTACATCGTAGTCTCTGATAATCTTTTGTATTTCTTCAGGGTGAGTTGTGACTTCATCTTTTGTGTTTCTGATTGTTTTTTATTTGGGCTTTTTCTCTTTTTCCTGGTCAGTCTAGCTACAGGGCCATCAATCTTGTTTATCCTTTCAAAGAACCAGCTTTTTGTTTCATTGATTTTTTTTTTTTTTTAATTATATTTTTGTCTTCTGTGTCTCAGATTTGGGCTTTTATTTTGGTGATCTGGATTCTTCTGCTGAAGTTAGTGTTCTGGTGTTCTTCCTTTTCCAGCTTCCTTAGGTGACTCGTTAGGCTGTTAACTTTTGTAATCTTTCTATTTTCTTCATGTGTGTTTGTAGAGATATGAATTCCCCTTACTACTGCTTTCATGGCATCCCAGAAGTTTTGGTAAGATGTTTCTTCACTTTCATTTGTTTCCAGGTATTTTTTAATCTCTGTTTTGATTTCCATGTTGACCCAGGAGTTGCTTAGCATCATATTGTTTAGTGTCCATGTGTTTGTGGGTTTTGGGGGAACTTTGTTGGTATTGATATTTATTTTTATTCTGCTGTGGTCTGAGAAGGTGCATGGCAGTATTTCAATCTTATGAAATTTGTTTATGTGTGATTTATGGCCAAGGATGTGGTGGATCTTAGAGTATGTTCCATATGGTGATGAATAGAATGTATATTCTGTGGTCGTTGGGTGGAGTGTTCTATAGGTATCAGTTAAGTCCATTTGGTCAAGAGTCACATTTAGGTTCCAGATCTCCTTACTGATTTTTTTGTCTCAATGATCTGTCTAAGGTTGTGAGTGGAGTATTATGATAGTGTTAGAGTCAATATCTTTTTAAAGTTTGCCTAGAAGCTGCTTTATGAAAGTTGGTGCTCCTATGTTAGGAGCATATATGTTTAGGATGGATAATTCTTGTTGATGGATTGAACCTTTTACCATTATGTAGTGACCTTCTGTATCTTTTAATTTTTGGTAGCTCGAAGGGTATTTTGTCTGATATTAAAATCACAACTCCTGGTTTCTTTTGTGTTCTGTGTGCCTGAAATTTTGCTTCCTATCCTCTTTCTTTGAGTCTGTGAGTGTCCTTTCTGGTGAGATGAGTCTCTTGGAGACAATATATTGTTGCCTCATGATATTTTATCCATTTTGCCATTCTGTGTCTTTTCAGTGGTGCAAATGTTTCTTGTAGAGCTGGTCTAGAGGCAGCATAAGTTCTTAGGGATTGAATATCTGGGAAAGATTTTAATTCTCCTTCACTGATGAAGTTTAGCTTAGCTGGGTATGTTATTCTTGGTTGAAATTGTTTATCTTTGAAAACTCTGAAGATTGGGCTTCACGCTCTGGTAGCCTGAAGTGTTTCTGTAGATAAATCTGCTGCTATTCTAATTGGTCTTCCCTGGTAGGTAGTCTGACCTTTTTCTCTTGCTGCCTTTAGAATTTTTTCTTTTATACCTACTTTGTTTAGGTGAATTACTATGTGTCTAGGAGTTGGTCTTCTCATTTGTTGTCTTGCAGGGGTTCTCTGAATCTCTTGTGTTTGAATAGTCACATCACTGATGAGATGAGGGAAGTTTTCTTGAATGATTTCATGGAATATTTGTTCCAGGGTGGACTCTGTCTCTCTTTCTGCCTCAGAAAGTCCAATTACTCTTAAGTTTGACCTCTTGAAATAATCGCTCATCTCTTGAAGGTTTTGTTTTGTTTTTTTAAGCTTCTCTTCTATGTTTTTGACAGTTTGGTTTAGTTCCATATTTTTGCCCTCAAGCTCTGAGATTCTTTCTTCTGCTTTGGTAATTCTGCTTTCCATACTTATCAGTTTGTTACTTATTTCATTTACAGTATTCTTTACTGCTGTTATCTCAGTTATCAGCTCCTTCCTAGTTTCCTCTTGTCTCTCCTCAATTCTATTTATTCTCTCTATTAATGTCTTGATATCTGGGTTTGGAGTTTGAGTCATTCTGGGGCTCTTCAATGTTTGCATTCCAAAGTCTGTTTTCTCAGTGTCTGACCTTGCAGTGGTCTGTGTGAGACCCATATCCTTCTTTAGGTTTTTCTTTATTTGTGTATATTTTCCTCCCTCTCACCTTTTTTTCACCCTCTTCTTTAATTCTGTTGTTCAGGGGTGGTGGGGTTGCTTTTACTTCTGTTTGCTCAGTCTCCTATTCTTCCTTATGTGGATCCTCTGGCTTTGTTCAATTCTAAAGGTGGACTGTGGGTTGGGGGCTGTTTTTTGCAGTTTAGAGGTTTGAGGGGGGAACTGTCATTCAAACTCTATCTGCAGATCCCATTATCCACTGACAGGTGTGTGGGCACCCTGGAACCCACTCCCCACTGCCTTACAATCTGTCCATGCAATGGGGGTATAGGTATGTTCCCTGGAAGCAAAATGAGGTAAGAAAAAGGGAAATAATGGAAAGAGGAAGGTGGAGAGAGGGAAGGGTAAGAGGGAAAAGAGACAGACGTACCAACTAACAAATGAAAAGAGACACAAAGACAGAAAAGAGGGAAAAAAATTAAAGCATACAGATAATCATACAAACACACAGTCCAACAAAAATCTGCCTTTTGATGTACTCTCCCCATTTCCCCACACAAATAGGAAGTCTGTAGAATAGAGAAAAAAAATCAGTAAAATAACAGAAACACAGCAAGTATGAAAACATTATCAAAAACAGAAAGAGAGAAATAAACCAAAATAACAAACTAAGATGAGCAAAATATACAGACAAAAAATTAAAAAAAATAAAAACAAGGTACCAAACTTGCTTTGAGGTCGTTCATGTGAGTTCAGCTCTGACCTCTAGCCCCTCCCCTCTGCTCTCAGAGCAGGCAGATAAGGTTGCTCACACCTTGGGTCAGATGCCCTAGGCCTACTTTGGAAGGAGGGTGAATCAGATCTGGATTCATCCGGCTTGCTGCCTGTCAAGTCTGCCACTCAGATCTGACCTGTCTGTGTCTGATCCAGCATGGGAGAGGGACTTCTGTCTCTCCCAGTTTGATGAGATTACCTTAGGTCCCAAGTTTCAGGCTGGGCAGAGCTTGGTGGAGCTGGGGAGGGCAATGCAGATCTCTGACTTTTCATTAGGTCTCAAGTTGGAGGCTGGGTGGGTCAATCCAGGTCTCTTCTTGGTCCTGGGACAGAGAAAATGACTGCTCTTGGTGTCACTTCTCTGGCTCTCCCATCCTCTCTCTCCATTGGTCAGATCCGTCTCCAGCTGATCCACTACAACAGCTGTTGGTGTGGGCAAGGCGTCAGGCAATGAGAACCAGCTGGATTCGGCAGTAGGGTCCTATAAGCAGCAGGCAATCTTGCTAGTGCACCCATGCTCCTGTCTCAGGGCAGTGGGGACTTGCTGTCACTCTCTGGTGGGAGAGGGACAGGCGCATGAACCTTAGTCTCCCCTCAGACGGACTTGCATTCTCCCACCAGCGCACGCCTATTCATGCAGTGAGTCTTTATGGACACTTGCTTGTGTGGAGACTCTCACAGTCTGACCTGTCTGGTAGCCATTTTAAGCTCTGCCCATTCACATCCTCATATTTAGTTGATGGTAACATTGTCCCCTTTTATTTCTTTCCAAAATTAACTGACCTAATTTGAAGAGCACAGTACTCTAGTTTCTATGTTCTTGGCATTTTTTACTAACATTGGTATATACTCGATGCTGCTTTGTGCCTAAGGCCCCAAACCCTATACAAAGACATCCCTGAAGTATTTCTACTTTTATCCATTTTACTTATGAGGTTGCACTATAAAAGTTGATCTTTACAAAAGGTTCCATTACTAAGAAAATGTTTGAAGGCCACTCACCTAGAAAAAATGAAATTCAGAGATAATGAGAACTGGAATTTTTAGCCAGCAGTCTCTACTTCCTATCCCTCTAAACTTTTAAGAGTGTTGCTAACAGCAACATTTGACTGATTTCATGCCTTATTTGTCAATATTTGAACAGTTTTTATTGAATACATAGTATATGCCAGTATCGTATTTCAGGGATGTATATTACTTTTTCTTACTTTCCTGGTGGAAAAAATACTGAGAAGTGAAGTGGCCCTAAGCAGAGAAGGGAAAAAATAAGGACATTGATTTTCTACCTGGGAATAATTGAGTACCCCAGTGTGTATATCCAAGGTAGCAGTGAGTAATGTGCAAGACCTTCAAGTGAGAATGGTAGGTGGTAAAAAAATGATTTGAGAGAAACAGACCTGCTAGAGTTCTTATTGAGACACTTCTGTTACAGTCATCAAGGATTACAGAACAATTAGAGCCTAAAGGAAAGAAGAAAACAAGATACTTTTTCATGTTAATGAAACTTGACAAGGGATCAAATAAGATGCAGGTATAATATAGACGTAGGGATTAAGGAATAGTTGGTTGTTGATCCTTGAACTTTCTCTTCAAATCCCAGATAAAGTGTGATAGAGCATGGTAGATAAAACAAAAAATTAGCTGTGGAATGGGATCTAAATCTGTTGAGGCTGGATAAGCCTATCACAGGAACCTACGAACAGTTTTTAAAAGGGAACAGGGAGCATTGATTGTTTATATTATCAAAAGGTTTCCCATGCTTTGAGACCTAGAGTGTGGATATGTATAGCCTGGGCATGTTTTGGGGTTTCTTTTTTTTTTTCCTGATTTTTCTAAGCAATTTCTTGGGTCTCAAAAGCTCAAGGAAAAAGTTATAAGGAATGGGAGTTTCCTTCCCTTTAGGTGAAAGTAGTTGGAAGAGAACACATTCATGGATGTGCATTTGTTTCCAAGGAAAATCCATTACTAATATATTTTTTTACACTTCTCTGTAAATGCCTTAGTTTCCTATTGAATGTAAAAGGCAGCCTAGGTAAGCTTTCAGTGGCATATACAATCAAACCAGTTTCTAATTTTAAAAGTGTCTAATACTATCATTTCTAATGCACTCTAAAAAGAAAAAAAGAAAAAAAAAAGAAAAGGCAAAGTGCAGCCAAACCATTTTTTGTTGACTGTGTTCTTGCAGTGCCGGTATCAATCTGGCAAATTGGAAGAATTTAGGCAAGGAACTAGTGAATCACACATGCATGCATGTTAATACCCTTCCTTTTGTTACTGTTTTTTGAAATTAATTTGCTGACATTTGAAAAGTCTACCTACAATGACTTGTTACTGAATAACTTCTTATATAAACTATCATGGAGGAAAATCACAAGTACTCTACCATGGTTTAGTAACTAAATTATGTTAATAGCTACCCGAAATTGCCTATAGAAAGTCCAAACCATCAAAATCCACCAAATTATCTCTCAGGAAGAGAATTAGTTTTTAATCTCTTATTATTATGTCTAATAGTATGTTAGGATAGGGAGTCTATGGCCTCAGAGCCTAGCTGCCATGTTTGGGGCTAAGCTATATGAATTTATTTCACTCAGCTGTCTACAACAGGATAATGGTCAAACATAGTCTGACTGTATAACTAAATATTAATAAAAACTAGGCTGAGGTGAAAGAATTGCCTGAGTCCGAGGGTTTGAGACCAGCCTGGGCAACTTGGTGAGACCGCATCTCTATAAGAAATTAAAAATTAGCTGGACATAGTGGCATGTGCCTGTAGTTCCAGCTACTTGGAAGGCTGAGGTGGAAGGATCGTCTAAGCTCAGCAGGTTGATGCTGCGGTGGCCGTGAGTGTGCCAGTGCACTCCAGCCTGGGCGACAAAGTGAGATTCCAACTCAAAATAAAAGAACTGAATCTTGGGCTGGTGCAGTGGCTCACTTTTGTAATTCCAGCACCTTAGGAGGCTAAGGTGGTAGGATTGGTTAAGCCCAAAACTTTGAGACCAGCTTAGGCAGCATAGAAAGATCTCGTCTCTACAAAAAATAAAAGAAATTAGCTGGACTTGGTGGTGCATGCTTGTAGTCCCAGCTACTCAGGACATTAGTTGAAAACATTGCCTGAGCGCAGGAGTTCGAGGCTGTGGTAAGTTGTGATCATGTGATCATGCCACTGTACTCGAGTCTGGGCGACACAGTGAGACACGGACTCAAAGCAAAACAAAACTGAATCTTAACTAATGAAACAGGAGGACAAGGAAGGCATAAACGTTAAATCTACTTATGTCCGTGGTATTACCCTCTTTTATCATGAATGGTGCTGCTGATTTAGTAGCAGTGATTCACAGAAAAAGAAAGAAATGGTTAGCAAGGACAGTAGCTATAAGACAAACCTTTCTTTCAGAAACATTAAAATGTCATGATAAGTATCTTAACATCAAGGCAAGGATGTTACAGACTATAGCACTTAAATAATAGTTAAAGTGAATTGAGGCCTTACCATGTGCCAGGCAGTTGACTTGTGCCAAACACTTTATATGCATCATCTGATTTAATCTTCACAACACTCTGATGGGTATCTTACAGGTGGGTAAATCAAGTCTTAGAGAAGTTAAGTGAACTCTAAGAACTCTAACGTAAATGTCAGAACCAGGATTTGTAACAGTCTGTTCCACTTCAGGAGCCACACAGTTAACCAATATTTTATATATTTATCCTTTCTCATTAATATAAGATCAAATTATACCAAAAAGAAAGGTTTGAGAATAGTGAGCAAAGGAAGATCTCTCCAAAAATATACCTTTTCACTTCCTGTTAAAGGATAACTGACCACCAGCACCATCCCCCCCTGCCCATCCCCCCCCGCCCCACCAAATAGCACTACCATTTTTTGAATATTCCTCAGCATCTTTTTTTAAAAAAAGTGTATTGTTACGTGAGTTTTTCTGTTCTATGAAGTTACTAGTCACTAAAACTAGATTCATGGGTATAATTTTTATCTCGTAGTAGCTTATAATGTGTATAACCTCATTATAGACTGACATGTAACAAGTTTAGAACAAAGCAAAAACTGTACAGATACTATTAAGGGTATATTGTAGCCAAATTTAATACCCCAAAAAAGATTTAAAGCAAACATATACCACCTATATATTCTAAGCATTTTCTCTATTTAAGTTCATTTAATCTGCACTATAATCCTCTGAAGAACTATTATTATCCCTGTTTTACAGATTAAGAAATGGAGTGCTTAGATGCTGTCTTAGTCTGTTTAGTGTTGCTATAAAGGAATACCTGAGGCTGAGTAATTTATAAAGAAATGTTTATTTGACTCATGATTCTGATGTATGGAGAAGTTCAAGATTGGGCATTTGCATCTGGTGAGGGCCTCAGGCTGCTTCCACTCATAGGTGAAGGTGAAGGGAAGCCGATGTGTGCAGAGATCACATGGTGAGGGAAGCAAGAGAGATAGAGAAGGAGAGGTGCCAGAATCTTTTTTTAACTTCTAACTCTCAAGGGAACGAATATAATGAGAACTCACTTGCCCCCCCCCCAGGAAATACATTGATCTATTCATGAGACATCTACTCCCATGACCCAAACATCTCTCATTAGGCTCCCCCTCCAACATTGGTATCAAATTCAAGATGAATTTTGGAGGAGCCCAACATCCAAACTATAGCAGATGGCTCACCCAAGATAACATACCTAGTAAGGAGTAGAGCTCATATTTGAACTGTGTCTGGTTCCGGAGTCTATGTTGTTAAACACACTATACTTGCCTCATTTCATATTTTTATATTCAGTAGTTTAGAATACCTTGACTTTGCTTAGCATCTTTCTTCTAAGGACCTCGTGCGGCTGGCCTCCTCATTCTCTCTATGCTAGAGTAGGTTCTTACAAGTGCCTGTTCATTTACTTCAGGAAATTTCACTCATTGTATGCCAGATACTGTACTAAGTGTTTCATACATATTACCCCATTTAATCTTCATAACAGTGCCTTGAGGTCCTCATCCCGTCCCCTCCATTCCCGCCCTCCCCCACCACGCCCCCTATTTATAAATGAGAGTTACTTGGTGTCTCTGAGACTTTTTTTTTCATTTGTAAAACCAAGAGAAGGAAAGCCTCTTTATGTTAGGGTAGGAATTTCTAAATCCAGATGAAAACTTTCTTAAGTATTACACATAGTCTGTGTGGAACATAAATTTTACTTCTAGGAACTCAAATTTTGGCATCTTTCTGATCAAAGGCACAATTTCTGAAGGTGCTTCTCAAAATGAAAGTAGATAAACATTATAAGATTAAATTGACACAATGAGACATTGAGTCCCCAGTGCAACAGTGGTACACATTGGAAAGCTTGTATATTTGGCTTGGTCAGTTTCTCATTGCAGCCTTCGCTTCTAGCCCCCCAGGCTTGTGCCCTTTGCTGTGTCCCTGTGCTGCATCCGCTTTGACCTGTAGTAGGCTGTGCCCTAAATATGACATCACCACAGCCTAACTGCAGGAGAGAGGTACCCATTTATAAATGAGAGTTACTTGGTGCATTTGACTGGACAGTCTTTGACATACAAAGCAAGTATTTCAGATTGAAAACTAGTCACAAAAGAACTGGTTAACACAAAGAATGACATAGTTGAAAGTGCATCAGTGAAAAGTAGCATATCAGGCTGGGCGAGGTGGCTCACACCTATAATCCCAGTACTTTGGGAGGTGCTGGAGAGAGGATTGCCTGAGCCCATAGGTTCAAGACCAGCCTGGGCAACTTTGCAAGACCTCATCTCTACAATAATTTTTTAAAAAAATTAGCCAGTGTGGTGATGTACACCCATAGTTCCAGCTACTTGGAAGGCTGAGGTGAAAGAATTGCCTGAGCCCAGCAGGTTGAGGCTTTGGTGGCTGTGAGTGTACCACTGCATTCCAACCTGGGCGACAGAGTGGGATGCCAACTCAAAAAAAAAAAAAAAAGAAAAAAGAAAAATGCAAAAGTAGCATAATAAAAAGATCAAAGGATTTGGACACTGAAAATCTGGCATCAAGTCTTGACTCTGTAACTTACTAGCTGCACGACCTAAGGCAAGCCCAGTAACATCTGTGAGTCTCAGCTTTCTTATCTGTAAAATGAGAATAATCGGCGTAGCTAGTTCACATATTGAAGATCAAATGGGAGAAAACATAATGCAAAGGAGAGTGATCTGAAAACTACAAAAGTGTCAAATGGATATTAACCTGTTATGCTAAACTTTAAGCTCTTCCTTTATCATAGTGTGGTTTAACACATATATAGAATTCAAGACATCTCTGTCAATTTTAAATAGCATGTATATATGGACTTTATTTTATCTTGCTCAATCCTAAGCCAGCATTTCATGCCAATATGTGAGGTGGTGTTTGGCAATAAAAATCTGCAGCCTTCTTGATTCTAACTGTGAGTAGTCATTCTAATTTTGACTTCCCCAGTTTTCCATAAGGTTTTCAAACTGACCAGAACTACCTCATTCACTGACCAGTTCTGGGATTGTGAACAGATGACTTCGCCTTGATGAATTCTGTAAAATAAAGGAACTATTCCCACTTTCCCCTGACCTCACAAAGCAGTTGTTAGGATAGAATACTTCGAAAAGCATTACATGCTACACAAGTGCAAGAAGCATACATTTATGGTCTGTCATAACCACTTAACAGAGTAATTCATTTAGTCATTGAACAGACATATTGATGAAAATATTGTCAGGAATAAAAAATGAATATAGTGATCAAAGCGCTCTTGGTGTAGCATCAGAACTAGTGTTACTTGCCATTAAAACATTATAGAAAGACAAGGGTTAACATGAAAAGGGGTGAATAAGTGGGACTGTCCACATCTAACTGTGGTACAGTGTTGGAGAATATGTATCGACACTGGACTCTCAGCTCCTCCAATCTTATAGTGTTTCTTTCTTGTCCTCTGATGTAACCCTAGCAGCTAGCATGCCTGTCATGTAGTAGATTCTTAACATGTTGAATGAATGAACAGTTGTCTTTCTAATGTGTACAGGTGACTCATGGTATGATGGTAGGCTGACTTTGACTTGTCCTACTTCTCCATCTGAAGTGAACTTAATTCTGAAATATCATCTAACCCAGAATTCATTTTAACATCCAGATCAAATTAAAATGTTAGGTTTTCAAGGCTGAGCACAGTGGTTTACACCTGTAATCCCAGCACTTTGGGAGGTCAAGGCCAGAAGATCACTTGAGCCCAGGAGTTTGAGACTGACCTGGGCAACATAGCAAGACCTCATCTTTACACACAAAAAAATTTTTTTAAATTAGCGGTCATGGTGGTGTGTGCTTATGGTCCCAACTACTCAGAAAGCTGATGGGGAAGAATCACTTGAGCCCAGGAGGTCGAGGCAGCAGTGAACTTGGATTGTGCCACTGCACTCCAGCCTGGGCAACAGAGTGAGACCCATCTCAAAAAAAAAAAATGTTGTTTTCATTCTAAATGTTACTCTATTTACAGTAGCTGTATACGTTTATTTTAGTAACTGTTAATATTTGCTCATCCCAAGCCCTTAGGGACCAGTTACTAAGATATTAGAAAGCTGACCAAACATTCTAGATGTCAGTTTTACCTATTTTTTTGTGGATGGAGTAGGAAATTGTAGAGCATTTTTTATTTTACCAAAGTATATATATTTGGTCCACTGTGCCAGGAAAGGATCAATGGCTTTTTTGCCAACAGGAAACGAAGTCAAGTTGCAGTTTTTCATCTTGTTTAGATCTGAAAATAAATCCTAGAAATTACCTAATCCAGGAAACCCTTTTTTTCCAAATAAGATTTCACATAGAACCCCCATTTGTAAAATAGATAAATGGTTTTTTATCAATATAGATATCTATTTTAACTCTATAACATATTTTTTTCAAGTCTGTCAGTGAGAACACCAGTTAATATGCTGGGGTCTTAAATGTCTTAAAAGTTAGTATTAGCACATGTTGAGTTTGTCTTCTAACTTTTTAATGAATATAAACTTTAATAAATGAAATTAAAATTAAACATTTGGAGAAGCCCCAGAAGCACACTGATGGAACACATTTGAACAACACTAACCTAGCCCTATCTATTTGTACCGTATGGAGTTTGAAATTATAATCTACAGAACCTAATCCTGCTTCTATGTTTTGCTTCTTGATGTGGTGATATTATTCTGAATGTGGCTGCCTCGATACTTCAGATTTCAAGGGTTTCTCTTGCTTAAACATAAATAAACATTTCTAGACCGTCTTAACTTTCTAGCCTAATCCAAGGTGATAACTTACAAACCTTGATTTTTATATATATATTTTCTGGTTTGAAATTTGTATTTAAATTTTCATTATGGTGTTGATATATGCTTACATGTAAGAGAGGAGACAGATTCAATCTTTTTGTGGCATGGGGTTAACCTAGAAATATAACATTAAGGAAGCTTTTGAAAGGAGAGCAGTAAATTCAAGGTGGAGTTCTAGAATTATCCTCAGTCCCAACGAAGACCCCCATGGCCAATATTTGGTTATTTCTACATCTGCAGTATTGAAGCCAGCCCTGTCTCCTCAGATGGAAATTGCCATGTGCAGAATGACTTGATAGAAAAAATGGTGTACATTCTATATAATCTTCTAACAGCAGAATGCGACCAGTGACACTTCCCCTAAAAAAAATAAATTACCCGAAATTTGCAGCACATTCATATTCAATTTCATCACAGCAGATGCTCATTAGTATGTTGTTATTAATTGGTATTCACTTTAGGTTTTGTTTAAAATGAAGATAATAATTAGGTTTTAATTACTGCATCATTCGTGGGGGGGTTGTCTGTTGGGAGAGGGAAAGAGTGAAATGCCTCTTAAAGCACTGAAATATTTCCTGATGCCTATTCAGCAACGTGTGTTGTCAAAGACTTTGAAAAATAACTTCATCTTCACAAAAAAAAAAAGGGATTCTGAAATGAAGAAATTACTGTGTGTTTTTTAAGCCCATCGTTATCAAGAACTTGCTGTAAATTGTCTACTGATGGACATACTGAATCAGATGATAATGTGCACCACCATTCTTTCTAATCAAATTACCAAAAAGACTTCTTGGAAAAGTAACCCTCACAAGCAGCTGATTAATGAAGTGGTGGCAATGTTTTGTATTAGAACTAATTGAAGTAATCCAAATAAGTTATTTCTGTAGCCTATGGAAATAATTTCCTTTGCAAAGAAGTACAGTGGAGTTGGCAGACCAGTATTTTTTTCACCCTCTGTTGTTCCATATTTGCAAAATAGCTAAGTTAACATAGATATTGCAAGTAAAATGGGTAGAAAACTAAGTAATTGAGTGGCAGGGAAAACAAGAAAGCTTGTCTCAACTCTTTCATAATCAAGACTAATAATTTATTTAAGGCCTAAAGGTATACGGAAATTGAAAGGTGCTGGAATTCTAAAGATATGTCTTTAGTATAATTGTAGAAATGGCAATTTTTAATGCATTCATGTAAAAGAAACATTCATATTCAAGGATTTAAACATATTCCTTAGACAAAACTTTCTGAAGCACCTCTGTTGGGCATGACATTGTGTTGGATTTTACAATCACGTACAAATCCAAACCCTCCAGAAGCTTATAGTCTAATTGGGGAAAATATGGAATCTATCATGAGTCCACTATATACTGGGTACCAGTCATGGCGCTAGGTGCTTTCTTTATCGTATCTTGTTATTTTACAACATTCCTAAGAAGTTTGTTAGCCTCAGTTTCCAGACTAAGAAGTTGAGGTGTGGAAAGGTTAAGCAATTTTGTCAAAGGTCACCCTAGCCATTGGGTGGACTGCATTTCAGGCTAGATTCAGTCTGACCCCAAAGCCTATAATCGTTCTGCTATTCCAGTCTGCCATGAGAGATACACATAGGGGACGTTAGAAATCAATTTAAAGGACTAGTGTTGTATCATTAGGCAATATGTTGAGGCTAAATGAGGACCTGCAAGTCAGGTTTTCTGAATCTCTTCGTTCCACAAACATTCACTAAAAGCCAGGTGCATGTCAGGCCCTGTCCTAGGCACCAGCAGTTCAGGGGTGAATACTTAATGAAGTGATCCTGACCCTCAGGAGCTCACATACTAGGAGGTACAAGGGGTGATAAAACCAGTGAGGACCACCTGGGGTGTGAACTCTGGGTCACAGAGATGGAATTAACCATGGGGACTCAGAGGAGACCCAACTAGGTCTGTCAGGTGGAAAGTGATCAAACTGAGGCACAAAAGGCTTCCCAGAAATCGTGATGACTGTGAGGTCTGATGAGTGAGTAGAAACTGAGTGCATCTTTGAGCAAAGCTGGAAGGTTAGGCCTGAAAGGAAGAGTGGAATTGCTTGGACACGGAGGAAAAAAGGATACACTAACTGCTGTAGAGGATAGTGATGAGGGTGGTGGGTATGTGGACAGGCTGGTGGTTGAGGGACTTTTGAAGAACTCTTGAGAGAGGGCCTGTGAAACTCGATTCTGGATGTGGTGAGGGCGCTAGTAGAGGTTTTCCAGCAAAGGCTATCCTAAGCTAGTTTTTAATTTCTAGACATGTACCTCATGGTCTCTGTCAGTGCTAATAGGGTTTAGAGTTCTGAATCTGCTTTATGCTGTGATGCCTACTTTTTTTTATAAACAATATTTTTTATTATGATATTGTGGGGTACAGTTAAGGGTTAGGTATACAAATATGCTTCATTCAGGCACCCTTGTTGATAAGAGCTATCACCCCGTCCCCAGACAGATGTTTACTACCATTAATCCCATCTCCTTTCCCCTCCCCCCCATAGTTTCCCACCATTGTCAGTCACTTTCTTATGGTAATACGTTGGGTGATCATGTATCTCCACCATTTGCAAAGTAACGGGGTTTAATACACCTTCATTCTATATTAAATTTATATAGTCACTGCTGACTTATATGTGCTTATAGAGAACAGTGGTGTTTAATGATCAAAGTACTTAGAGAGTACATTTGAGTTTTGGGGCAGCCCATTTCCCTTCATGTTTTGATATTGTTCAGAACCCAAGTGAATTTTACTTCTATTAGGATATAGTAGTTGATGATGCAAGGAGGAAGGCCTTGTATGTTCTCGGTTGTATGAGGAAGAAAATTTGAGTTTAAGATTTTGCTGTGAATAATCTCTAAGGTCATAAGCCCAAATCTTACATCACAAGGGATTTTAATGCAGGGACATTATGCTTATTTTCAATATGATAAAGAGGTGACTTGAGCTAATTTCTGCTCTGTCCCTCCAAATGAGAGAGAGCAAAAAGAGTGGTTACATTTCCATGCAATTATCTTAGAAAGCTAAAATAAAATACTGTATCGTCAAACCAGTTCAAAAGAAAGTCAGTTGAAAAGTGATACTACAGCCACTTTAGAAAACAGTTTGGCAGTACCTACTGAAGCGGAACATTTACCTTCCCTCTGACCCAGCATTTCCACTCCTATGAGTTATAGTCAACAGAAATGTATACATATGTGCTTCAACAACATCTACAAGAATATTCACAGCAGCACCATTCTTAAATAGCCAAAAAAGCTGGGAGCCACCTAAATTCCCATACTCTGTAGAATGGATAAATTGATTGTGGTATATTCATTTGGTGGAATACATCGCAGCACTGAGAATAAATGAACTACTGCTACACAAAACAACATGGATGAATCTCACAAACACAGTGCTGAGAAAAAGAAACCAGGAACAGGCATGATGGCTCACACCTGTAATCCCAGCACTTTGGGAAGTGGAGGTAAGAGAATTGCCTGAGCCCAAGGGTTCGAGACCAACCTGGGCAACTTGACGAGACCTTGTCTCTACAATAAATCAAAAAATTAGCTGGGCATGGTGGCATATGCCTGTGGTTTCAGCTACTTGGAAATCTGAGATGAAAGGATTGCCTGAGCCCAGCAGGTTGAAGCTGCGGTGGCCGTGAGCTGCCACTGCACTCCAGCCTGAGCGACAGAGTGAGACTCTGACTAAAAAAAGAAAAGGAAAGGAAAAAAACAAGCAAACAGAAAAGAAGACAAAATTGTGTAATTCCATATACATAAAGTTTGTTTTAAAGAAAAATCTATTGTTAGCCTCGGGGAATATGTGGGATAGATGGAAGGGGAACAAAGGGGAGCCTCTGGGTTGCTGGTGGTGTTCTGTTTCTTGCTGTAGGTGCTGATGACAGTGATGCCTTCACTTTGTGCATTGAGCTGTACACTTAGTATTTGTGCAGTTTTTGTGTCTATATTATATAATTCAGTAAAAAGAACAAAACCATAGCAAAGTAGAAGTCTGGTTTAACACTACCCTATACGTATTTTATGTAACAGAAAGTATCTCCTATCCTAGTCTTGAAATAACTTGCTTGAAAAAGCAAGCATATTCCTTAAAACCAATTTCCATGAAAACTTCTCAGGCTATTTTGGTTAGTGTAAATTAGGTTAGGGATCAGAGTCTGTGGTTCTAAAAGTATCTCCAATATAGGTAACACAAGAGGGGACCCAAAAAAAGCTGGAGTTATCTTTTTGGAGGATGCACTCCCCCCCTCCTTTTTGGAAATTCTTTCAACTTGTTTGCCCATTTCATGATGGGTGGTTTATGAGCACACCTGCTCACACCACACTGAGTGTTCAGCTGGTTTTGTTTTTTTTTAATCAAAAACGGCATGATCCCCATGCCCCACTCTCCCTATTCACCTGATCTCACCCTGAGCAACTTTTGTTTGTTTCCCTGAATGAAAGAAGTCCTCAAATGGAAACATCTTGCCAGTGTGGAAGCGGTGCAATGAAAAAATGGCAGAAGCACTAAAAGGCATCAAAATTGATGAGTTCAAAAACTATTTTGAGCAGTGGAAAAAGCACCTCAATAGGTGTATTGCATCAAACAGAGAGTACTAGAGAGTACTTGGAAGGTGGCTGAAGTTTAAACATGTAAGAATAGATACACAATTTTTTGTAAATATATTCCAGGTTTTTTGGGGTCCCCCCTCAAATGTAACATAGCAGTACTCATCTCAGACATCCCACTGGAACTACTCAAGAGCCCTTAAAAATGCCCATATCACCAGGCTTGGTGGCTCAGCCTGTAA
>JAPVLO010000357.1:1210000-1265000 GCA_027257055.1 Cephalopachus bancanus | reverse complement strand
AGATATTAGTATCTTATTTAGCTGTTCAACAAGGACTTGACCTATCGCCACAGCATATTTTCCATGAATTAGTAAAATGTGTATGTCCATTAATAGCTAGGTTTTCGAACTTTGAGTCATGGCTAATGTCTAGTCCATATTTACTTGTAATATCATTTAAAGCTGTTTCTGTTTGATCCCCAGTGACCTTCCCTTAAAGGTGGTTATGAGTTGGGAAAATTAAGTACCAATTCTTTGATGAATACATTGTTTCTATCATGTCTGTTACCTCTTTCTGGATATTATTATATTAGAACCTACTCCCCCATAACTTCTTTCTGAACCTAGCCATTCTGAATTGTTTCCTAGATGTTCTTAGACTCTGAGGGGATAGAATCATCTTCCATACAGCTCTAAAATTCTTATCTGAGAGGCTAAATCAGTCTTTCATGATCAACAGTCCAATTACTCTTAGTGACATGTAGACAAGTGATCTGAAAAGTCACTAGAAACTTTAGCCCAGCTTTTTAGAGACCGTGGAGGAGTACACATTGCTCTCCCAGAAAAGAGAGAATAAGTAGCCACTTGGAAACCTCTTGCTTGGCCAAAGGGGAGAAGTATTGACAGGATCTATGAACTCACAGTTTACTGTAGTCCCATTTAAGAAGCTTAAGAATTGTCATATTCTTTTGTTGTTTGCACCTAAGAAGTACTCTAAAAATGTCACTAAGTGAATTATTGATGGGTTCTTTTACATGTCAGAAGGCTAAAGAAAATAAAATGAGAAGAGTACATGTATGTGTCTGACAAAAGCAACTTCATGAATGTTGCAAGAGCTTTTTGGTCTTATTTATTGAATTTTACCTATTGAAATTATTTTTCTTTGAGCTTCCTTCTGTTTATTATTCCTAAATTACAGTTTGGGAATGAGTAAATTAGCTGGAATTTACATGCGTGGGGCATTTTCAAATCATGCAGTAATACTAAGTGGCATTAGGGTATTTGTTAGTGGTGGAATATAAACCAAAATTCTGGGTCATGCTTACCAGTGGTCCAGAAACAGAGGTTTCCTAATACATGACATCTGATAAGCCCTCTCCTAAGAGTCAACTGAGGTATATTAAAAATCCAAATCCACGGATCTTATAATTCAGAAGATGTGGCATAGAGCTTAGGAAGCTATACTTTTTAGAAAATCCCCCAGATAATTTTTATATGCAGCCAAGTTTGAGAACCCCTGCCCTGGGCACTCTAAACAAACCAGTTGGATAATTACTAAGTAAAAAAGAATTGAATGCAAGTCATTGTCCATAGGGAACAATTTGGGAACAAGAATATTCTTATAATCCAGAAGAGAACAGTTATAGGGGAAAATTCCATAAATGTAAAATAATGTAACATGTATAAAATGCACTTCTCATTTTATCAGTTGGAGTGAAATTATCTCTTCTGATTTTCTGTTTAAGGGAGTCCTGCTATAAAAATAAATTTAAAATCTATGGGAATCAAAGGGCAAATATATTTATTCAATTTGGACCAAGGCCAGGACTCCAGTAGATGTTAACATCAAAAGTCCTGTGAAAAATGACAGTCGTTACACGCAGTTATATTATTGAGAATGAAGTCTAAGTATCATCTGTCAGCAAGTGCCCTGAAACTGGTGTGTGAGGTATTTACTGTAGACTTCTTTACTGTCAGTACCTAGCAACATTTCCTTCGCCAAGATTGTTTTACCATTTCCATTATAAAGCCCATATTTTAAGGGTTGTAGCTGGATGGTGGTTTTAATTTTTGTTTGAAACTTGGCAATTTGACTTGGAAAAACATGTATAAATTATTTGAAAGAGGTTTATTTTTACAGCGAAAAGTAGCTCTTGTCAAAGCCTTTTCTGTGCTTTGCTTTCAAACGAAAGTTTACAGGCCATTAGTCCATAATGTGAATTAACCCCATTTGGTACTTTTCCCTTTCCTTTAAAATGGTAAAGGACTGTTATTCACTTTGGTGAAGTGTTTACTGCATATTCACTCTAACTACATAACATTTTAAAAATCTTATTTCTGTGGGACTTTGGCATTATTATTGTAACTGCTCCAGAATGTACACAGATGGCATAATGGATCCAAAGGAGGTTTTAGAGGAACATAGTGGCAATATATGAAGTAAAAATTCATTTCCAGGATAGCAGCATGAAATGGTCCCATTTGGCTGCCTTCTCCCATAGTACCTTGGCTTGAGTAGGGATAAGTGAACAGTTTGGGGGATACTTGAATCAGTTCAAATCTTTGCTCTGTTGTCTAAATTAAGTCTGGTTAAAAATGCAGGGGAAAAAAATCTCTTCAGTTTCTCAGTTGAACCTTTTTGTTGTTGTTTGTTCAGCAACAGTAAAAACAACATATGAATATATAGTTTCTATTGTGTACTGAGTGCCATGTACTGAGTGCCATCTCTAATGGTGGAGAAGCTACATTGGCTGTCAACACAGCCTGCCCTGGAGGAACTTAGAATCTTTTGGGAAAAGACAGATTGAGCAGCAGCTAAGTGGAATGGCCTGAGTGTCACCACAAATCTGGTCAAATTGTTTTGGAAGTAAAGAGAAGGAGCCACTAACTACCTTTTAACTTCAGTGTTTGGTTTTTATTTCTAGAAAGAAACTCATTTTCTGTTTCCGTTATCTCTTACCAGATGTTTATCTCCTCTTATTCTGTGTCAGCTAATTGTTGTAGGACAGTGTATTAGTTTGCTAGCACTTTCATAACTAAGTGCCACAAATTGGGTGGCCTAAACAACAGAAAAATATTTTCTCACAGTTCTTGAGAACTGTGAACAAGGTGTTGGCAGGGTTTGTTTTATCTGAGGCTTCTCTCCTTGAATTGCAGATGGCCACTTTCTCCCTGTCTTTACATGGTCTTCCCTCTCTACCTAATCTCTTCTTCTTACAAGGACACTAGTCATATTGGATTAGGTCCCACCCTAATGACCTCATTTTAATTTAATTCTTTTATTTGCATTAAAGTTTTTTTGTTGGTTAAAAAATTTAATTCTTTTACTGCCATAATTCCAAATGCAGTCACATTCTAAGGTACAAACGGTTAAGATTTCAACCTTCCCTTCAACATGAATTAGAGTGGGGGCACAATTCAACCCATAACTGATGGTCTGCTTGGGTGGATTTTTCTATAAACATCTTTGAATGTGTTGGATTTGTCTCTGCTTCAGTTGAAACACTAGAGTTTATGACTCTGATGAAGACAGGAATTGCAGAGGCTAGCTAATAGATGGCGATTTAACCTTAGGAGAAGCATCTATTAGGAAGTCTGACTTCTCAACAGGAGTATCTTTAGGCCTACATGGAATATTTTTCAGGTCACCCTATTTCTCACAATGGGCAGCCTTGAGTGCCCCAACCTCCTGAGCTGCACCTTTTTTTTTTTTGAGTTGGAATCTCACTCTGTCACCCAGACTGGAGTGCAGTGGCCGCTCCTGGTCACCGCAACCTCGACCTGCTGGGCTCCGGCGATCCTTCTGCCTCATCCTTCCTAGTAGCCGGAATTTCAGGCGTGCGCTACCACGCCCGGCTGATTTTTTTTGCTTTATTGTAGAGATGAGGTCTCGCTGCCCAGGCCGGTCTCAAACCCGCGGGCTCAGGCAATCCACTCACCTCAGCCTCCCAAAGGCACGGGATTACAGGCTGAGCCACCGAGCCCGGCTGAGCTGCACCTTTAAAGATTGCAGAGCTCCTTGTTCCTCTCAACCAAGTAAAATCTCACATTAATTTCCCCTCTTGAGTCTCGCCTGCCTTTTTTTTCTTTCTTTCTTTCTTAAACTTTTTAGTTTCTTGTTATGGTCCCTTCTTTAGACCTGACGGTAACATCTGTATGCATTTTTGTTTTCGTTAGTGCCACCCAGAACTAGAATCTCCTTTTGCAAGGTACTTTATGATTTCCTATTGTCCTTTCACATGTGTAACACAGATCCTCACAATAGCCCTGTGAGGCAACAGTGTACAGTGTATTGTGCCCATTCCATTGATGAAGAAATTGAGTTACATAAATTTCACTCCTTATAATTCCATTGCACCCTGTGAGTGCCCTTCTCACAGTTCTTATTCTGAATTGTCTTATTTGACTCTCTTCTACTAAACTCATTGAGGCAAAGGGCTGTGTCTTGTTTATCTGTGCTTTGCCCATTGCAGCTGACTCACAAGATGTGTGATAAATGAATTCTTGGTGGAAAATAAAGCCACACAAGCAATTTCAAGGATTTTGGAGGAATGAATTCTAGGAAACAGTTTTGTTCACTAGTGGAGAACAATCTGAAGTAAAGTTCTAGAACCCCTGTATTGCTTGATTTGATTCAGGTGTGCCATAAATTAAAGTTACTAAAGTTCATTGACATTTGCAGATTTAATGTCTGTTGCTTCAACTCTGCAAGTAATACTGAAGGCAAGTGACACACTGCATCTGTCATTTTATTGATGCCAAGTTTGGATTGAACTGAAAGAATGCCAGGCCACTTAACTAGTGAATAAATCAAGCTGACTGCTCCTCACTCACACTGCCACAGAGTCTTGTTCTGTGCTCCACAGTAGCTAAATAGTTAAGCTCGTGCAGTGGTAATAATTGTGTTACTTTGTCTCCAAAAGAAAGACAACAGCTAGTACTGAAAAGGTCTTAAAAAGTGGCATTTTTAAGCCAAAAAATAAGAGTTTCATAGAAGAAATTATATGTTTTGGTGTATATAGTAATTAAAGATTTCTAAGAATCTTAAGATAGATCCCATTTCGATGCTAAGAATTTCCACTATATTTCCCTAACTGGTAAAGTGAAAGCAGGAAAGCTTTATCATTACTAAAAGTACTGAAATAAAAGTAGCAAAAGATCCCCTGGGGACCTTTTTTAAGCCAGTTGACATCCTTAGAGTTTATTTTGTCAAATCCTTATAAGATATTAAAATAAGGCTGTGCAGAGAGCACCTAGCTGGTCCAGTTCCTTCTTATGCCACTTTGTTAAGTCCATGGGTTGGGTTATTCCACTGAAAAACTGTTGCTGAATTTTGGAGATAAGCTTTCTCTCTGTTTTTAATAACTAATTACAGGTAAAGCACACACAAAACAATTCACATCTACCAAATACATGTAAAAGTAAATAGAAATGCACTTATGCATCTGTTCACTCTTCTTAAAATTATATTTTTTATAATTGTAAAATAATTTTCTTTAAAAATAGATTTTGAGATGAGTAACTTTAAACATCTTTTTTGTTTCATTTTCTTACAAATAAATTATCTCATTTTTAAAAAACTTTATTTGATTAGTTTAAGGGAATTTTTATGACAGGAGGTTCTACCTCGGCAGTTCAGAACATAGATGGCTGTTTATGATTAGGAATTGATTGTAGAAATACATGAAGAATTTTGACAGTAGAAAAGTGACTCATAAAATATTGAGCTTTTGGGGGTGTAAAGTACAAAACTAGGTAACCATTATGATTCTAATTTGTAGTGTATATTCAAGGTCAAAAAATTAGTAAGGAACACTAAAATTATTTTTACAGTTTTCTCTGAATGGATTATAGATTTTTTTCTTTATACTTTTATGCATTTTCTAATTTATATACTTTGAGCATATGCTGCTTTTATAATAAGAAAAAATTATAAGCACTAAAATTTTATGAAGAACTTTACTCGGCTCGAAATGATTATTCAAATAATTTAACATTTGAGAAAAAATAATATACAAGCCAGCTTTTTTCTCCATGCATCTTTTCCCAAGTCAAATCTAAGACCTTGTTGCTCAAAGCGTGATCAGTACACTAGCAGCATAGGTATCACCTGGGAACTTGTTAGAAATGCAAAATATCAGGCCCTCTTCACACCTAACTGCATCAGTATCTGCATTTTAACAAGATCCACAGGTGATTACTCCGCATGTTAAAGTTTGAGATGCTTTTTCTTCTTAATAACTAAAGCCTACTTCCATTTTTTGTTCATTGGTTAGGTCCATCCTTTTGGTAAAACTTTAAAATGATAACTGTGCAGAGTACAAAAACTCTGTCCAACTTTAAGGTGGAATTTGTATCGCAGCCTGGGCTTTTGAAGTAAATTCTATAAGCTGAAAATGTAGTGGTCTGACAAGGGCTAGGAGAGGGGAAGAAAGCATGAGTTCTTCCACTTTGTTTCTTTTTAACTAGAAGGAACAAGAGAGAAGTAAATTGGGACTTTCAAAATAGCTTTCAGCTTCTCAAGAAAAGTGGCTTATGAAAGAGAACTGGAATGTATTTCTACGCCCACTTCATATAAGGACAACTTTCTATGTGCTCAAAGTGAAATTTCACCCAGTCACTATGTTCTGGGCCTCATTACAACGTTGATTAGCATGTTTATAAGTATTTCAAGGCATTCATCTAGATTTTTTAAATAGAAACAAGATTTTATTTCTTATTGTTTGCTACTAAAAAGTTTATTTAGAAATATAGTTTTCTTACTGTCACCGACTTTTTCTGTTTTTTATGCTCACTACAAGAATGACAAAGTTGATATTTTCCAGTGACGGCATAGAGCCCTGTAACACTTTTGTTTCTCTGAATACTGCCAATTTTGTTCTTGTTCTTGTTTTTTAACAAGATGACTTTACAGTGTGACAGAAGAGAAACTACATTTTCCAGGTACTTGTCATTTTAGTTGCTTTACCTATAAGTAGAGGTGTACATTTTCTGTCATCCTCTTTAGGATACCTAAAGTAGTATATGAAAGTTACTATATATTTGGGCAGCAAACTTCCAGTTTATAATTATGTGCCTTTTCTTTAAGCCCAGTTTTGTAAATATGCACTCGACTTTTGCACTTTTATGCACAAAGGGATTATTTAGAGGCTTGCTATGATCACAGATGTGTTACTCATTTTATAAAAATCATTTACTATTATGCCTTTTCAGTGTCAGGTTCCTTTCCCCTATTGCAGTGACAAGTATAGCAACAAACAGGGATGCCAATGTTATAGTATGTAGGTAATAATGTGGTGGTTGATGGACTTCATTTGCAAAACATATTGTCATTTTTTGAGTGGGGAAAACCTGATAAGATTTTTTAGTGTTCTTTTAAAAAATATATGTCTGTCACCAGTGATGAAAAAAAATTAAACAGTTCTTAAACATTTAGTCTATAATGTGGGCTAATCACTTTATATTGAAGAAAAGTATTTTTTAAACAGTTGAGCTAGTGAGTTTACTTTTAAAATGTATTGTGCTTACACAGTAGATGGTTTTATTTCCATGATGTTTTTTACTACATAATTATACATCTTAATTACGTAATTACTATCATAATTATTATGTAATTGCATGTACTTCCACTAATTACAAAATCAGGAAGTATAATTATCTAGTAAAAACTTTATGAAATTTCATGCACTAAAAATTATTTAAAAGGCTATCCAGTGGTCTAGTGGAAGGCTTTCCATGGTTAGTCTTCTTAGGTCATGACTTTAGTTTAGAACTTGAACTTACAGGCCAGGACAAGAAGGACAACGACCAACAGACAACACTAAACTGAGTATTGTTATTTAGGTAAGATGGACTTTGTCCCTTGTGATTTGAAGTCAGAGAGCATTTTAATTTCTTTGTGATTATAGAGTTGTGGTAAGAATAATATCTAAATATTTGAAGTAGGTATCACAAAAACTGTCCATGGAAAAGGCAATTCTTCCTTAGGAGAGAATTGATTAATAGAATCAACATTCAAGACATTTAGGTTACAAAACAGCCAGGTCCTATATAGTTTTGTAATATGAATGACTTATTTGGCTATCTCTGCCTTTAAAAGCAATAATAATAATATTCAATATTCTGTTTCTTTAGTTTGGAGAGTTTTTTCCAGTTTGTATTTACTAAGATAAGAGCAAACATGTCAAAAAAGCATATTCTTATTCTACAACTTGATGTCAGAAGCAGCTTTTGAGACATAAACATAAACACACAAATATGTAGCATCAGACCATAAATAAATACAGAAGGTTTAATTCAATAAAGCTATGATGTCTTTACTATTCAAAACGACATACAAATTGCACAGTGAAACAATAGTCATGACAGCAAATTAGATATGACATCTAAATTACACTACAAAGAGAATTCCCAGAACCATTTTTTGGTCTGTAGGAGTTTATTTTAGCCCAGGTTTAAAACCCAGTCTAGAGATTCTGCTTTATTGTCTGAGTAATGTTGTAGAAGACTAATTGGAGGTTGGTTGAATTAATTGCACATTAATTAGGAGGAAAGGACTTATAATACTTATGGCAGAAAAGAGAGTAGATCCTTTAAGTATCGTGATAGAATGTGCTGTACGTTTCAGGAAAGAATATTAAATTATTGATATTTATGTAATATCTAGATAATCTGTTACAACATGACATAAATAAAGCATGTTGGGTTAGATACAGTTATACTAAAAATTTCCCCCAGATTAGTGTTTCTCACTAGAAATATATTGAAGCAACCACTTGAAATATATAACAGATACTTCTTTTAAAAATACAGTCTTAAACATTAAAGGTTCAGCTCTGTAGTATTAGAAATAGATGACATTCCACTTTTTTCTTAAAACTTTCTAAAGAAACACTCTTAGTGATTTTATCACTTAGCAGGTTTGTGGCTTTTTTATACCAGCTACAATTTCTAAAACGTGTGAATTTTTTTAAGTCAATGGATGGTATGAAGACACCAGTCCTGTTTGCTTTAAGCAAATTAGAGAATTTATATTCATCCAGAATCATTTCATGGTCTCAGAGATATCTGGAATTTAAGCAAATTCAGTCTGACTCTGCTATATTCCTCTAGTAGATAGGGGCTATTTTTAAGTTGCATATTCATTTCCTCTTGGGAATCTTTTCTCATTTACTTAGCCCAGAATTTAATGTCTTAATCATTTCTTATTTGCCTTTACTCTATTGTGATAACATTTCTTCTCATGGTTTCAGGAATGTTTTTGCTCCCTCTGTGGGACAACATTACCTCTCACATATCCTCTTAATCTTTGTTTTTTACCAGCTGCTTGTGCCATGCCAGTAAAACCTTTAATGATTAAAAGTTAAGTGTTTGTTTAGTCCTCATCTTTCCAATTACAGTATAGATTTAATTTTGAAACTGAAAACATTTAAACTAACTTTTTGAAGTCTAATCTCCTTGTGTTACCCTGTAGCCCTAGACCAAGATCTGCTGTTAATTTTCACAGTAGTCTTCATTTATTATTTTACGCTATACTGTTATGGCCATATAATGCTACCCTCATATACAAAGAAAACCTGTCAGCAATTTGACTTTTTCTTAGAGTAGTTCTTCCTGTAGTTGTCATGAATTTATTCCTCTTACCTGTGGCCAACAGAAAGTAACTGGACAGAATTAGTAGCCTGTCACTGAGTTAAATCGAATTAGCATTGATTATATTCTCCCTGTGTAAAGGCCCTGGGAAACTTTTCTCTCCTTGTTCTGTGAGCCCTGAAAACCTAAGCACCATCTCCTTAGAGCTTAAGCCTTACACCAGCTCATAAAAAGATAGGTTTCTAGCTCATTTTAGACACTGATGTATTTTTCTTGTTTTAAGAAATTATTGTAGAACCAAACTCACAAAATGGAGTCACAAAACCTAGTCTGTGCCTAGATCTATTTTCTGTTTGTCCCTTCTTCACTGAAACCTTTGCACCCTCACCCCATTCATTCAGCGAATGTTTGTTGAGTCCATGCTCTGTGTGATACTGCTTGTAGAAGAAATACTTCTGACAGTTTGCTTATCATGCATTCACCCTCGAAACACCTACTTTTTATAGGACTTTACTTTTTATGAAGAACATTCACATCCATTATTCTTTACTTTCCCCAGACAGTTTCATCGGATGGGGTACATAGTGACATGTTTTCAGATGAGAAAACAGCTTCAAAAAAAGATGAAATGACCCTCCCAAGGTAGAAAGCTTGGGAGTGTAAGGGTCAGGTGTTCTTTCTGTTGTGTCACAGCTGCCTTGTTTTTAATCTAGTAGGGAGACTTCAGCCTGAAGGCAAATAACTTGACTACAAGGGGACAAATGGTCTGAATGCTGATGGATCTCAGAGGAGGTTTCCTGGTGGAGATGGAATCTGAGTTGGGCCTTAAAGAGTGGATGAGATTTTAGTAGGCACAGATGTAGTCATGTAGCTTAGACTAAGTTTTGTCCTTCTCACTTTTCTTTAAGTGCTCTATTGCTCATCTGGCTTTTAAAAATTGAAGAACCTCATTTGAGAAATGCATCATAATTTTAAAGCACCATCTGAACTGGAAGTTTAACCTAAAAGTGCTTATTAAGAGGCTGGTCTATGTAAAGCTTTAAACCCAGGACTGTAAGCTGGAAGGGCATTTTCTCTTCATTCTCCACTGTAACCAGTCGTGGTACTTTGAAAGAAATTGATCCATCCTACAGGATACATCTGTCAAAAGTGTATCAAAATGTTTTCCTATCTTAAATAATTTAACTCAGAATGTGATAATGTAAGTATTTTGACATGAAAATGTTACATACTGTGATATATCCACTTATCTTAAAACAGACGTCTTTATACAGGAAAGAAGTATAGTAAGGCAAAACAAAATAGAAATAGGAATTAAAAGGGATGACTGACAGACCAAACTAGTTTTATTTAGAAGATAAAAATAAAGTCCTATCCTATAACTGTGTCTGTCTTACTATTATATCCTTACAGAGCCCAGCACATAATAAGTGTTCAGTAAGTAATGGCTGAACAAGTGAGCAAACAAAATCAATAATTAATAAAAAGTTTTTTCCCCTTAAAAAATAAAAATAAAATCCTATTAACATTATGACCACAGAATGTAAAAATGTTTTATGTAAAGAATGACTAATTTTTATGTGCTTTTTACTAATATCATGGCAAAAGTTTAAACATGTAGGATCTATTTATGAAGTAAATGTTTATTGCTGAGCTAATTTCCTAAATTTTATTGGTGTAGCATATATTGTCTTACCCCCAAAAAAGTCAATGTTGATAAATCAGTAAAATCCAAAATAAGAGTCTGAACCTTAATCTGTCTTCAGGAAATTATTCAACAGAGCACACTCTAGTCTCTGTTGGTAAAGGCTTTATCACTTTTAACAAATATGCCACAGTAAATTTATTAGTATGCTACAAAGAAATTTTCAAAATAATTAAGACTAAACTACACTTGTCAAAATAAATGAATGAAATACAATTTTGAATCATCTTTCTTCACTTATTGCTCATTTGCATAATTCAGTAACTTACACAGGAGTCTTTCAGTCATTGGTGTGAATTAGCAAGGTTCTGCTTTTCCTTGTGTGGCAGGAATTACACTACTGTGTAATTAGCGATTCCAGACATGGACTAATGGGAAATACCAAAGGGCACAGCAAAATCTAAAGAGACAAGGCAGGGAATCTAAAGACAAGAGACAATCAAAGACACCCAACAAACTCAAGCTGGTAGACCACAGGGAATTTTGAATGAAGCCTCTTAATTTATTTTGAGAATAAGAAATCAGTACTATGAGAGAAATCTCAACAAGATTAGCTGACTAAGCCTACTTAAAAAAAAAATCTCTATAGTGCATGGTGCGCCAGGTTAACCACTCCTGTTTGTTAGTCTATATACAGCTCAACAAATAGCCGGCAAAGCTTTTCATGGGTATATAGTGGCTTTCCATTGAGGTTTTCACTCTTTGAAGGAGGTCGTTTATACCAATGAGATCTGTAGATGCAAATTGCTTTCCCTATATGTGAGGGGTCATTCCTTTCACAGTCGACTTGCTCATCTCTTTTATAAAGGTTTTGTTATTTTTGTGCTGCTCCCAATGGATTGATGGGAATCATGCTCCCACCCTCCTACCCCCATCTAACTTAGCATCCAAATCTTTTCCCTCCAGCACTGTGAAACTTGTGTGTGCTGATCTTTGGGAACAAAACAAGCTGTTGGCAGCAGCCTTTAGCCCTGATGCTGGGCATGTTTTTTCCTTCTTTCAATCTGAAATATCATCTCTTTGGATTTGCCTTTCTCACCTGATTCTAAGAAAATATATTTTTTATTGCAGCAGAGTATCACTGTAACATGCTAAGGCATGTGGAAAATTCTTGGAAACAGTGCCCTCAAAATGTCATTTTTAGTTTGGCTCTAAAATGATGTATGTTCATAGGAGCTAGAGGAACGGAGAAGTAAATGGATCAATTTAAGGTTTAGCTATGAGAACCTAACTTGACCCCATTACTTAAGTGGAGGGAATGATGCTGTTTATCTTTTACCTAAACTTTAAGGAATTATACAGACTTTCAAAGGTTCTAGCCTGTAGAATTCAGGAGTTTTAGGAAGGAGGAGCTTCAGGCATACTTTGTGAACACTCTGTAAATATTCATTGTTTTGTTTCTTCCTTCTGCCAGCATTTGTTGAGCACCAAGGGCACTGACCTGGGCTTCTCAAAGGCAACATAGGATAGTGATTAAAAACTCAAGCTTTGGAACCAGAATGCCCTGTGCAAGTTTTGGTTTTCCATCCCTTACTTCATACATAACCTTAGGCACATCTATAAAACTGGAATGAGAATAGCACCTCCCATAGTATTCTAAATTCAACAGTATAATATGGAAACATGGTAATATGTAAAATGCTTATGACAGTGCCTGGCACATAGTAAGCATGCAGTAAATGTCAGTTGGTTTTACTTCTGAGAATTACACTTTGTCCAAACCACTGTTATGGTACTTAGTATTATAGTTACGTATATGAATTGATTTCTGCAGCCTGTCACTGACCATGTTTTGTTCAGATTTATATCCCCAGCATCTAGCATAACACCAAACATGTAGTAAATGCTCGATGCATATTTAATGAAGATTTACAGTATGAAAAAGGCATGGTCCCTACCCTCAAGAAGATTAAAATATATCTTGATAACTGTTTTGTTTTGTTTTCTTATTTAGTGAAATAGCATTCATGTCAGAAGTATATTTTAAAAGATAAAATTAATTACCATCAGTTATCTGTACTTAATGGAAGAAGTTGAAACACAAACAGTCCAGAAGCTGGATATCTGATTGAGTAGGTTTGGACTGGAGCTACAGGTGACTGTGTCATTTAAGAAGTTCTGCAAAGCCGGGCTCGGTGGCTCAGCCTGTAATCCCGTGCCTTTGGGAGGCTGAGGTGAGTGGATTGCCTGAGCCCGCGGGTTCGAGACCCGCCTGGGCAGCGAGACCTCATCTCTACAATAAATCAAAAAAAAAAATCAGCCGGGCGTGGTAGCGCATGCCTGTAATTCCGGCTACTGGGAAGGCTGAGGCAGAAGGATTGCTGGAGCCCAGCAGGTTGAGGCTGCGGTGGCCGGAAGCGGCCACTGCACTCCAGTCTGGGTGGCAGAGTGAGACTCCAACTCAAAAAAATAAATAAATAAATAAAAAGAAGTTCTTAAGATAATTCTAATGCATACCCACAGTGTTGAGAGTTAGTGAAACTCTTCAAACTTTGATAGTGCTTCTTGTCAAATGTGCATTAAGTTTGACTTTAATATAGAAAGGGAGACTAGGTAACATCTAGATATGATTTAAATAGACAGTAGAAAGGAAAATGAAGTCAAACATAAGAATTATTTCCTAGGTAGAGGAAGTATTTATGGTGCTATATGAGCTAATATAGCACCAGAGATAAAGTGAAGAAAGAAATGGGCTAGGGAAAAGCAAGAAGGAACTGTTCTCTGGTAATAAGCAAACTGAACATGAAATAAATGCATTTCAACAAAATTGGCTATAAAGCACATGTTATTTTCCCCATTACCTTTCATCATAAAAAGTAGGAAAGAGCTGCTGGGAAAGGTGGGGAAACCTTAAGGAGACTGGGTGGGTAATTGGGAAGATATTAAAATGGAGGCTTACCCAAACATGGCATTTAAGAGTCTCCATAGTTTGGATTTCTGGGACCTTTCCCACCTCCTTTCTCTTCTACTTGCCTTGAGACCCAGTGAACTGGATCCTGGGTGAAGCAGCCTTCTGCAATTTTATAATGTTGCCCGTCCCTCAAGTGGTCTGGGATAGGATAGTAGTAGCAGAGGCTTTAGAAGGATACCCCTGAGTACTATGATCATTACTTACGCTTACCTGTGGTGTCTAGGCAGGAGAATAGCTTGACTGGCCTCAACTACCAGTTTTATGATCCTGGAGCTAGAAAACAATTTCAAATCACCACCTTTTACCTAGAAGGATTAGTACTGCACCTCTCTGATACTGGCAAATCAGACCCCTCATCAGTCCCTGAGTGGGTCTTGACTCCACTGTGAGCACATTCTTTGACTCATGTGGTTTTCCCTGCCTAGATTAGCCATCCTCAACCCAGTCTCTACTTGTTGAGATAATTTAAGGCCTCCCAGCCAGAAGCGATCTTTTTGTCCTCCAAACTCCTGCATTTCTTAAGCATTGTTCCTCTTACATTATAACTCTGAGGACAAAAATGCTTGACACATTATTGTATGTCTGATGGCAACTTGCTCATGATAAGAGCCTAATAAATGGTATATGAAATTAATGTTTTCTAGAATAGAGCACTTCCTGACTTTATCCCCTGTTCTCTGCTATTTATTTCCCATTGTACCTTCCAACTGTATTATAAAATTTTTTCCATCTGTTTATCTATACATTCGTCAAACATTTAGCCTATACCATCACCTCACTCCACATAGACTTAATTTCCTACCTTAATGTGCATAGCTTTTGACAATTCCTAATAGAAATGGGCAGTCATATCATGCATCTCTGGGAGATGACATAAATGCTAGCCTAGAAATTTTGTTGTTTAAACCTTTTGGTTAGATAAATCAAATGAATGCTCTGCCATTTTTAAAAGTCCATTTAGGCTGGACCCGGTGGTTAAGCCTGTAATCCCAGCACTTTGGGAGGCTGAGGCATGTGGATTGCCTGAGCCCGCAGATTTGAGACCAGCCTGGGCAACTTGGTGAGATCTCTTATCTACAATAAATCAAAAATTAGTGAGGCATGATAGCATACACCTGTAGTTCCAGCTACTTGGAAGGCTGAGGCGGAAGGATCGCCTGAGCCCAGCAGGTTGACACTGGGGTGGCTGTGAGTGTGCCACTGCACTCCAGCCTGGGCGACAGAGTGAGACTCCAACTAAAAAAAAAAAATCCATTTAAAAAGTCTAAAATCCTACTTCAAATGAGGACTGTCTCTGCCCAGGCCCACTCACTGCCTTTCAGAACCTGTATACATACGAAGGGGTACCCCCACAAAAAACAGAATTATCTTTTGGAGGACAAGCCTCTTGTAGTACACTTGGAATTTGTTCTTCCAGATCAAACAGCCAACCAAAGTTTTTATCTAGAAGTTTTGAGAAGGTTGCCTCACGATTTGCAGCAGAAATGTCCCAAATTATGGCAAACAGGTAACTGGTTCTTCCACCATGACAACACACATGCCACAACACGCTGAGTGTTCAGTAGTTCTTGACCCCAAATGGCATGACCCCCATGCCCCACCCTCCCTGTTCACTCCATCTTGCCCTAAGCGACTTGTTTCTCTGAATTTAAAAAAATCCTCAAAGGGAAATATTTTACTGATGTGGAAGAAGTGAAACAAAAAATGGTCATTTTTTGCCAAGTTCAAAAACTGTTTTTGAGCAGTGGAAAAAGTGTCTCGATAGGTGTATTGCATCAAACGGAGAATACTTTGAAGGTTGACTGAAGTTTAAATATGTAAGAATAAATACACAATTTTTTATAAATAAATTCCGTTTTGGGAGGGCTCAGTTCCCCCTCGTATGATAGCAGCTAGCCATTTTGCCTGCAGGTTTTTCTAGTAATTAACAGTGTTAGCTCTTTTTTTTTTTTCTTTGAGTCAGAGTCTCACTCTGTCACCCAGGCTGGAGTGCGGTGGCACACTCACGGCCACCGCAGTCTTGACCTGCTAGGCTCAGGCAATCCTTCAGCTTCAGTCTTCCAAATAGCTGGAACTACAGTCACGTGCTGCCACGCCCAGCTAAGTTTTTTTATTTATTGTAGAGACGAGGTCTCGCCATGTTGCTCAGGCTGATCTCCAGTCCATGGGCTCAGGCAGTCCTCTTGCTTCTGCCTCGCAAAGTGCTAGGATTACAGACTTTAGCCACTGCACACCACATTGTTCTAGCTCTTTAATGCCCTTGCTATCTTTGAATTTTCCCCAGTACTCCAAATTTGTTGTTTGTTTGCCTAGCCTTTATTATATCTTGAAATGTCTGGAGGCCAGCGCCAGGAAGCTCTTGGGAAAGTGGGAAGGCAAGGAGCTGCTGAGAGACTTGCAGACTGGTCTTCTCTTATCTCTCCACATGACCCTCAGTTGAGCAGCATGTGGGCACACATATTGATGGCAATATAGGTTTGTAAACAGTATTATTAACAGGCTAAGCCTGGGAGAGAAAAATAGTAAGCCCACAAGAAATCTGGAGATACCTGTCTTGGGTGTAACCTGCAAGACATACACTAACAGAATAATCATTGAACAATATAATTGCAGGAGACTGAACAAGTTACAAAAATCTATTCTTGGTTGCCACTGACTCACTTTGTGGCATGGGCAAACCATTATTACTCTTTGATTTAGTTGTCTTATTTGTTGGAAAAAGGGAAAATAGCATGTGTTTAAAAGCACTCTGAAATTCCTCTGAAAGGAGACCTATAAGTGCAAAGTACTATTGTTGTTTTTATTATTATTATTAGTGTTCTAGTATGATTTAGTTTTATGCCACGTAGGTCACAGATGTTTCAATTCTTCTCATTGATGAATTACAAAACACTTCCATCTCATTCTGTTTTATAGCATTGATAATAGCTTAGCAAATCTTTGTTTTAATCTCAGTTAATGCATATGTCCAAAATAGATCTCATTAATAAAATACTATTACCAAATTAAATATATCTATGCTCCTTTCTATTGTTTTTTTCTCCTTAAAAAAGTGGTTACAACTACTAAATAAGACCTTTAATTACTGCCAATCTTCTCTTGAAAGTAACAGTGCTTATCTTGAGTAGTTTGAACTGTAAGTGGTATTCAGTACACAGTGGGGTTGTAATACGATTATGAAGTGTACCAAGTTAGTGATAAATAAGCGTGATAAACCATATATTTGTATTAGAAATAATATTTGAATTATGAACTGAATAAAAAGGCCACAACTGCTGGTTCCTTGGGGTGGGCATGTGATAAAAATAAAATACAGTCAAGTATACTTGGAATAAAAAATTATGTATGCTTTCATAAGCTTTACAGAAACCTTTAAAATGTAATGGGTTTTGAGTGTGTAGCATTTAAATTACTGGGGGAATTAAAAGGTTTTCTCTACTTTCTGGCATTAAGCTTTCCAAATTAGGATTTTGTTTTTAAGTTAGGGTCTCCCTCTGTTGTTCAAGCTGGAGTGCACTGGCAGGATCACAGCTCACTGCAGCCTCAATCTCCTGGGCTCAGGCGATCCTTCTACCTCAGCCTTCTTAGAAGCTGAGACTACAACCATATGCCATCACACCTGGCTAATGTTATTTTTTGTAGAGATGAGGTCTCACTATGTTGCTTAGGTTGTAGGATTTTTAAAAATTTTTCATTCATCAGTGGAGACCTTTTGACTTTCATATAAAATATTATAGTTCTCCCCCAGATTTCCAGTGATTTTCCAGTGGAGTAGCAATGACAAAAAATTCCTACTAGGGTGGTTGCTCACGCCTGCAATCCCAGCACTTTGGGAGGCCCAGGTGAGAGGATTGCCAGAGTCCAGGTGTTTGAGACCAGCCCGGGCAACTTGACAAGATCCCGTCTCTACAATAAATCAAAAAATTAGCCAGATGTGGTGGCACGTGCCTGTGGTTCCAGCTACTTGGAAGGCTGAGGTGGAAGGATCACCTGAACCCAGCTGGTTGAGGCTGTGGTGGCCATGAGCATGCCACTACACTCCCACCTGGGTGACAGAATGAGTCTCCTACTCAAAAAAAATTCTTTAATTGCAGTAAGACTTGGTCATGAAATTATGCACAAATAATATAATTTTCTTTTTCTTGTCTTTTTTTCTTTTCAATAGTTTAGAAGTCATAGATAATAACTTTTTAATTCTGGGAGGTGGTCATTTATATTTCACCATGAAGTACAATGAGGAGTAAATTTTGTGCATTTATTTGTAAGAGTATCCTAAGGAATAGGGCCATGGAGAAGAAAGAATAGCTGCCAAAAGGCCTTAGAAATCAGAGGTCACATAGTGGTAGCCACACACTACATATAACCTCCAAATCTGTTTGATTTACCTGAAAAATATTTTAAATAGTTGCTAATACTTTTTAAGTAGAGAGTTCCTTTGAAGAGTCAAATTTATGGCTTTCTTATGTAAAATCAGTATCTGGCTACACTAGGTCAACATTCTTAAATAGCCACAATTGGCTAGTGTGACTGAGGAACTGAATTTTCCATTTTATTTAGTTTTAATTAATTTAAATTGAAATAGTTACATGTGACTAGTGGCTACCCTATTGGGCAACACAAAATTCTAGAATTATTTTCCTCCTTCATCTCATACTCTCTGTCTTTAACAGTTTTATTCTTCTAATAAAATTCATCAGAAGATTTCTGTAAGGATTTCTCTAGTTAGTTACCCAAGTGACAAGCATCTGTTCCATAAGAAGTTCAAAATAAATACTGAATTTTTTCTGTATCTTTATAGATTTCCCTCCATAAAGGCTTTGATCATACACAGTAGGTTTTGTTTTTTGTTTTTTGTTTTTTGTTTTTTTTTTTTTTGAGTTGGAGTCTCACTGTATCACCCAGACTAGAGTGTGGAGTGCAGTGGCCGGGAGCCTTGGCCTGTTAGGCTCCGGCGATCCTTCTGCCTCAGCCTTCCAAGTAGCTGGAACTACAGGCGTGCGCTACCATGCCCGGCTAATTTTTGATTTATTGTGTAGATAAGGTCTCACCAAGTTGCCCAGGTGGGTCTCGAACCCGCGGGCTCAGGCAATCCACTCACCTCAGCCTCCCAAAGCGCGGGATTACAGGCTGAGCCACTGAGCCCGGCTAGCTTTATTTTTTTTTTTTTTAAGTCAGAGTCTCTGTTGCTTAGGCTGGAGTACAGTGGCATGCTCATAGCCACCACAGCCTTGACCTGCTGGGCTCAGGCAGTCTTTCTGCCTCAGCCTTTCAATTTCAAGTAGCTGGAACCACAGGTGTGCACTACTACACCCTGCTAATTTTTCTTGATTTATTGTAGAGATGAGTTCTCACCAAGTAGCCCAGGCTGGTTTCGAACCCGTGGGCTCAGGCAGTCCTCTCACCTCGGCCTCTCAAAGTGTTGGGATTATAGGTGTGAACCACTGCACCCAGCCCACAACAGCATTCTTTGTAACAAAGTCAGGAGACCCAATGGTAAGGTTCTTTTTTTTTTTTTGAGTTGAAGTCTCACTCTGTTGCCCAGGCTTGAGCAGTGGCACGCTCACAACCACCCCAGCATCAACCTGCTGGACTCTGGCGATCCTTCTGCTTCGTCCTTCCAAGTAGCCAGAACTACAGGTGCATGCTACCACGCCTGGCTAATTTTTTTTTGTAGAGATGAGGTCTCGCCAAGTTGCCCAGCCTGGTCTCAAAACTGCAGGCCCAGGCAATCCACTCCCCTTGGCCTCCTAAAGTGCTGGGATTACAGGCTAAACCACCAAGCCCGGCCATAAGATTCTTAAATACATAATCTTCCAAGATTCCTAGTTCAGATAAAGAGCATGACTCGGTCCAGCATGGTGGCTAATGCCTGTAATTCAAGCACTTTGGGAAGCCAGCATGGTGGCTAATGCCTGTAATTCCAGCACTTTGGGAAGCCAAGGCAGGAGGATCACTTGAGACCAGGAGTTCAAGACCAACCTGGGCAACATTGAGATACCATGTCTTTATAAAAGGTTTAAAATATAGCCAGGCTTGGTGGTACATACCTATAGTTTGAGCTTCTCCTGAGCTGAGGTCGGAGGATCACTTGAGTCCAGGAGTTCAAGGCTGCAGTGAGCCAAGATGCCAAGACTGCCCTTTTTACTCCAGCCTAGGTGACAGAGTGGACCTTGGCTCATAAAAGAAAAAGATCATAATTAGAGGTGTGTTTAGACAGCAGAAACATATATATAACTAAGACTGTCTCCTTCCCTAGTATTTTTGTATGATCTAGGATACTAGTAGCTATTATGGAAGCATGTAGGAAACAATATTCTCTGTTGATTATTAGCTCATTTGAAATGAATCCAGGTGATTTTTAGAAAAGTGGCCATTAGCTAAACTCTTGGTCAATTAGCATTTATCTTTAAACCCCAAATGGCATTGACTTAAGACATCCTGATTTCAGAGATGTTAAAATACAAGGGAGGCAATTTATCTTAAAATTTGTGAAATATAGTTTGTCAATGGGCTTCATCTTCATTTGATCAACCTATAACCAGGGGCAGCATTGAGATACAAATGTAAACGTCTGCTTTTCCCTGTTATTTAATTAAACCCTTCATCTTCACCAAAGCAAGATCTTCCCAAAGCCTCCACCCCCATTTCTCTCTGCACTTTGGCTGTCCCCTTCCTCACTACCTTATCTTGATTATGATTAATTAACAGAAAGAATATCTGGTGATTAGGAGTGGGCTTAAGCTCTTGCTCAGTAATAGTTTGATATTCACTTTATATCTTTTTTTTTTTTTTTTTTGAGTTGGAGTCTCACTCTGTCGCCCAGACTGGAGTGCAGTGGCCGCTCCCGGCCACCACAGCCTCGACCTGCTGGGCTCTGCCAATCCTTCCGCCTCAGCCTTCCAAGTAGCCGGAACTACAGGTGTGCCCTACCACGCCCGGCTGATTTTTTGATTTATTGTAGAGATGAGGTCTCGCTGCCCAGGAGGGTCTCGAACCCGCGGGCTCAGTCAATCCACTCACCTCAGCCTCCCAAAGGCGCGGGATTACAGGCTGAGCCACCGAGCCCGGCTCACTTTATATCTTTACAGATATTCACTTTAAACATCTCCCTACCCCCTATAAATGCAAACGAGGATATTTTTCATAAATAGTACCGGAATAAGCTTAATCAATCACCTTCTACCACACAGGCAACTCTGCAGCACTCCTTTCTAGAATACCACTTACTGTAATTCAAATTATCACATTAGCTATCCAAACGCACCATTTGTTTTTTAAATACTAGAGTGTTTACCTGAATTTTTCCTCTTTTCATCTTCCCACCATACTTCACCAGTACTTTGTCACTGCACTGACAGGTTTATTTATGTGCCTGAATATCCTTACTTTCTGTTATTTTAAAAGTTTATTTTTATGTCTCCATAAGGGTCTTTTGAATATCTTAAAATATTAGTTATTATGGAGTAGATTTGTGTCTTTTCTTTTCTATGATGCCCTCTTGAATCTTGCCTTTATTCAGACTTTGAAATATTTAAGCACTTCTGCATTCCCACCTTCACATTTTTGTACCAGTTCTTCTCTGAGGAGCCCTTCTGAAACCTTAGCAGCCATCAAAAGAAATTTGGGGATTTGAATCTACAAAAATAGGCGAGTTTGTCGTCCACAATAGAGCTTAGCGCCTAACACTCACCATTTCGGACACTGCTGTGTAAAGTTTCCAGATACAAACCATTCAGAGTTTATACTTGCACATAAAACTCATGCATGAGTTAGGAAATATCATTTATTAGGTAGTAATAAGGAGTCCCAAGTGCTTTGGTAAATGTGTTGGTTTGAGCCATATGCAGTTGCTGACATTTGATCATTTTTGACCTACAAAACATGGCAACTTCATATGGTCCATCCTAATATTGCAGTTGCAGACCAGTCTAGCTTATATAAATTGCTTTCTTTACTTTTGCTGTTTTCCCTTATTTTTTTCTCAGTAAGTAATTTTACTCTACCAACCTTCTCTTTGCTACTGTGCTTTTTGTATGTTTTTTTGTTAATAACATTTTTTTCTTGTGTTCTTCCCTTCTTAACTAATTCCCCAAATCTATTAGCAGCAGAATTAGTAGCACAAAGAATGCTGTTGCGTAGTACCTCTATGATATAATCAGTATTTACCACTTCGAGTGTTTGACCTGTTTTGAGATTTTCATTATCTTAAAAGGGTAATGTCATTGAATAATTTACTGCCCAATAAATAAGCCACCATAGTTCCTTACTTCTCTAATGAAAAAGGTAGAAGGGAAAAAAATGCTACTTTTTGTTCAACACTGACAGAGGCCATGCTATGTGATGTCTTTGTTATGATGTGGCTTAGCTAAAGCATCTCTGTAGAATAAAATTAGCTAATAATTACCCTTTGTTGTGTTTGTCTTTGTTTAACTGAATGTACATTAATAAATCCCTGCAATTTTAAAATAGTTTATTGTCTTTGGAACTTTATCTTGCAAAAGAAATGGATTATGTTACATTTGATGATTAGAAGTGATAAGAGGTATCAACTATCACTTCGTTTAAAACTCTAGACATCATGACGCTTTGATTTTTGTTCATTTGTATTTGTAATCTCCTAATTTCCAGGGTGATGTAGCGAATGTTGATTTATTTAAACTCATGTATGTTTTTGTTGTTAAGTTGCCGTTTTTATTTAAAGAGGATTTGTCAGTAATTGGAAGTGACAGGTAAATAAAATAAAATACAAATATTAAATCCCTTATTGAGCCATCCAACTCTTTATATGTGGTAATGCTAGTCTTCACAATAATCTGCTAAGTGGATGCTATTATCCCCATTTTACAGATGTGAAATAGGTCAACTTAAGTTATTGTCTAGGACAGTAAGAGAAATCTAATTATAGACCCATAATTGAAACTGTAGGTCAGCTGGCTCCAAAGACTGTACCCCCCCACCCACCGCCCTTCTCAGTGGCATACTTCCTAGCTAATTAAAAAGAAATCCTTAAACATCTATATCCTTCTCAGTGCCTCTCCTAGTATAAATTATTTTTCTATATTTTACTATAAGGTTGTTTTTAGCAAATATTTGTTACCATGCATCAAGCATCGCCAAGGTATCTGTTCTCATGGCACATTCTATAGAAGAAGAGAGAAGAGTAAGATCATTTCAGACAGTAACATCTCCTACAGAGACAATAAAATGGGGTGGTTTGATGGAAGTGGATAGGAAGTTCTTTCTAAGACGGTGGTGTGTGAGCTGAGACCTGAATGACAAGAAGTAGGAAATTTTAGAGGCAGGGCATTCTACACAAAGGGAACAGCAAGGGGAAAGAGCCTGAGGCGAGCATCTTTAGACAGCCAGGAGGCAGGTGTGGCTAGAGGTCACTCAGCGAGTGCAAGTGACAGGACATGAAGTTGGAGAAACAGGGCTAGATCTTGAAAGAAGTGCTTTTTGGTAAGGAGTGTGAATATTATCCTCTGTATAGCAGGAAGCTCTTTGAGGCTTTTAAATAAGAGAATGGCATGACCTAATTGAGGACTTATAAAAGATTACTGTGGGTGTTGTTTGATGAGTAACATTAGATCCAATTGTGTATATTTCCACTGTGGGAACATTTTGGAAGGTCCCCTTCCACCAAATGTGTACCTCCTAGAAACACCCATGTTTTTTCCCTAGAAATAATGTATAGCGGCCTAGAGGAAAAATGCTAAAACCTTAAAAAATGTGTATGTGTGTGTGTGAGTCAGGGTCTCACTCTGTCATCCAGACTGGAGTGCAGCATCACAATCACAGCTTATTGTAAGACCTTGATCTCCTGGTCTCAGGGGATCCTTCCACCCCAGCCTCTTGAGAAGCTGGAACTAGCAGTACACCATCGAGTTCGGCTAAGTTTTTAAATTTTTTTTGTAGAGACGAGACCTTGCTGTGTTGCCTAGACTGGTCTTGAACTCCTGGACTCAAGTAATCCTCCTGCCCTGCCCTCCCAAAGTATGAGCCATAAAAAAACAACAACAAAAGTGTATTAATTAGGGAAATTCTGGAGAGTATTGAAACTTTGAAAGGCGAAAGGGATAATGTGACATCATTCCCATCTCAGCATGTTATTTGTTGTGTGCCCCACCTGGCTGCTGCTAGGGACCTAAAGACCTGGAGAATGACAGTGACTATATTTGGAATTTGTGTTACCCCAACTTATAGTAGGGATGGAAATAAAGAATTGTGTTTATACACAAATTCTTGTTAGACACTGATAATTAGTGCTGGAGAAACTTCCACATTGGTTCCAAGTGCCCTATAAGACCTTTTAAAAGGTTTTAGTTTTCTTTTGATGCGTTTGAAATAATGTCACTGGCTTTTAAAATAATAAATATACTTTAAAAAAGATTGTCTTTTAAGTTTTGAATGTGAGAGTTGAATTTTTTTTTTTTTTTTTGAGTTGGAGTCTCACTCTGTCGCCCGACTGGAGTGCAGTGGCCGCTTCCGGCCACCACAACCTCGCCTGCTGGGCTCCGGTGATCCTTCTGCCTCAGCCTTCCGAGTAGCCGGAATTACAGGCATGCGCTACCATGCCCGGCTGATTTTTTGATTTATTGTAGAGATGAGGTCTCGTTGCCCAGGCGAGTCTCGAACCCGCGGGCTCAGGCAGTCCACTCACCTCAACCTCCCAAAGGCGCGGAATTACAGGCTGAGCCACCGAGCCCGGCTGAGAGTTGAATTTTTAGTAAAAAGAGAATTGTGTCTGAGTTTGTTTTTTGTTACTATTTTAAAAAATCTGTTAAGGTCTTCTGGTGGTAGTAGAAGATATTAATTCCTTTAAAAATCTGACTGTGTTGCTACATCCACATTTACTTTTCTGTGTTTTTGTGAACAACTGATCAAATTAGAATCGTCACTCTTGGCTTGTGGTGATTTGAAATTGAAATGGAATATATTAAAGCAGCCAACCACACTGATTACACTGCAAGCCTCATTTAATTTCATACATTCACACATTACAGTGAAAGGCGGCTTTTTTAATGCATGATTGTGGCTGTACCTTGAGCAACTCCAAAGGTCATCTGTAATGGGCGCATAATTTGTTAGTGTTAGAGATATGATTTATGGTAGGTGTTCCTCAGTCTGATTTGTACTAGTAGTAAATATGGTGAGCATCAAAAGTAAAATCTGCAAGAAGTTCAGCCTGTCAGATTTGGTGGTATTGTCTTACTCTTCATTGATCAGTAGACCACATTAAGTAGCTGTCATCCTCAAATCGAGAAAGCGCCAGTACCAAGCCCCTGTTAAATGAGCTATTCTTCTTAAGAGGGCAGACTGGCCCAGGTGAAGGTTAAAAGAGTATTACCAGCTCAGCTAACAGTACTTGCTCACAGCTACCTGAGCCGTAGTCCCAAGAATGCTATGAAAGGACTTTTTCAGTTTCATGAGAGCAAGGACATTTGTGAACTTGTTTTTTGTTTTTGTTTTTGTTTTCTTTGCTTTTCTGTAGCAGTGAATTTTACTAACTTCATTTCATCTGTGTCTTCTATGTGACAGGCACTCAGGGGCAGCTCCCAGAGATCCAGAGCAGGATTTAGACACAGTCTCTGCCCTCAAGAAGAGGACAATTGGATACAACCCACGTGTCCTACTGCATAGTTTTTATGATGTGGAATGACTTTAACCCTGTCAGGACTCAGAAACTCAGGTTGCAGTAGGCAGCCCACATTGTTCATAACTTTCTCACACGTGAGAGTTAGTTAACACTGTACTCAGGGAGAAAAGGCTGACATGGGTTTTATGAAAACTCTCAGTTACTTTGAGAGCTAGGCTGCAGAGTTGCCAATTATTTTAGTTATGATGGTGGGGACTTGTTAATTTTGATCTTCTGTTACTTGCAGTTTAGGGTTTGTTTAGCGATGTGTAGATTGTTTTTGTTGGCTTTGATCAACCAATTTGTTACTCTTTAGTTTTCAATAACAAGAGACACCCATTTTTAAGCTTCATTATTGAAATTCTTGAATGGAAAAACAATTAAATAGAAATATTCTCCCTATTCTCTCTCCTTCTCCCTACTGGAGGAATTACTTTTACTAACTTAAAAATATAACCCAAAATTTTCTAGGAAAGTAACTCCATTGTTAGAAACAAAGTAGACTTTATAAATTAGTATAGGAAGAGAAAGTTGAGAGATCATTCAAAAGAGCAGCATTCGCAGTCTGTGTTCTCTGTAATTCTGATGCCGCTAGTATCACTGTGGATAACAAAGGCTCCCTGACCCAAGAAGTTTAGAAAATGCTACATTCTATATCCCTTGCCCCTTTGTTGTTTTCAATGTGTATTGCCATATTTAAGACCCAAAGATGTCTGGAACCGAGAAATCTATTTACTTTTGTTTTAAGCCAGATCGCTCCATATTTATGTGGTTGCATGACATAGTTTGGGAAACACCAGAAAAGAATTTTGACAGTTCATTCTCCTTTAGCATTGATTAATAAATAGATAATAAAAATTCAAGCCCCTACAATCTCCTGAACTAACTTTCACAATATTTATTGAATGCCTATTATGTGCCTATAAAAGGTAAAAGGAAAAAAAAAGTATGGGAGAAGCAAGAGGTAGCTAAGAATATAGGCAGTACAAAAAGAGTAGGAAAAGAGAAGAAAGTAGCAGCCATGACCTAGAATAGTACTGATGGGTTTGTGGATAAGTAAGAGAACTGCTGAAGAAGAGACAGATTGAGGGAGGAGGGGGACCAGCATATGAGTCGTCACCTGTGGGTGTTGTCAGCTTCCAGACCTCAGGACTCATGGATACCAGATGCCACACTGAAGGCTGGAATGGTGTGTCATGGCCACCTAATATAGGGATCACAATCTCATGCCTTTAGGCATTCTGATTTTTCAAGCAAAGCAAGTAGTATAGTTGGTTCTGTGAAATTTTCTGGTGTTTAAACATTGGCTCTAGGTTTTGTATTGCTTTGTATAATCAACACTGGGGAATACTGAGTGAGGACATGGGCTCTCAAGTTTGCTGATGAGAGCAAATTGGTATAAGAATTGTGACAATCTCTAGTAAAGTTGAAACAAACATAGGACCCAGCAATTCCACTAATAGGTATGTACCCTAGAGACAGACCCCCATGTACAACACTCAAGGAGATGTGTGCAAATGAGTATCAGTATTGTTTATGATAGTCCCCTAGGTAAGTAAGTTGCAGAGAGAAAATACATATGAGATGATTTATATAAACTTCATAAACAATATTAAAACAATATCTATGTGTTGCTTATGTTTACACAAATATATTGTAGAAGTATAATATTCAGGTAGAAAGGAGACCTAGCAAATTCAGGAGAAGTGTTACCTATAGGAAATGGTGGTCAAGAAGCTAAGTATGCTGGGAAACCATTGAAGAATTAAGCGGAGAAAAGAGGCATGGCATGATCTGATCTGCTTTTAAATGTCACTCTGGCTGCCACAGTATAGGGGAACAGGAGGAGAAGCAGGGAGAGCAGTTAGAGGGTTGCTGTCACAGTAGTTCTGCATCCTAGTGGGTGAGAGGTGGCTTGATCCAAACAGTAGAGATTTTCTCAACCTTGGCACTACTGACGTTTTGAGCTAAGCAATTCTTTGTTGTGGGAGCTCTCCTTTGCATTGTAAGATGTTTAATCTTAGTCCAGTTAGTACACTTAGCCCAGTTGTGACAATTAAGTAATATCTCAAACTGCCCCCATTGAGACCTACTAACCTAAGCAGTATATTGGGATCTTCAAGAGTTTAAATTTTGAATCCATTTATAAGAGGAGGAGATGAGAGAACTCGAGTCAGTAGGAAAAGATTTCATGGAAGAGGAAAGAGTTGAAGTGATCTTTGCAAGAGAATGGAACAGACACAGTCGTTGCACAGACACTAAACCTTAACCATTTTAAAACTTAACAAAACAGAAAGCTAATTTTTAATCTTATATTCTCCTGCCCCCACTTCTTCTTTGTAAGATTCTTGCAGCAGAGCTGTATATATGCTCTTCACTTCTCTAGCTTTTAGTTCACTCAACAGCTCTATTGCTTACACCAGGGTCCCTAGCGACTTCCTAGTTGCCAAACCCAGTGGAATCTTTCCAGTCTGTCTTTATTTTACCGTTGACCTCTCTATCCCATTTGTTTTTCATTCTTAAAATGTTTTTCTCTTACATAATTCAAAGTGTAGATCACAATTTATGTTGAGGTGTTAATCTACATTACTATAATGTGAACATTTTTTGCTTCTGTATATAGAATATTACACAGCCACTATTATACAGTACAATTCACTTTTACAGACCATATAAATGTGTATAATGTCTGTAAAAGTGAATTGTATATATTAAGTAAGAAAAACAGGTTTCAGGTCTGTGCAGTCAATATACTCTCACCATAGTAACACACACATAACTTCATGCACATCAGTTTAGAAAAAGGTTGGCAGGAAATGCACTGACATGCTAGCAGTCATTTTTCTGACAACGTATGTTACTTTTGTAATTGGAGATGGTGGACAGCAGGTACTAAAAACCTTGGTTTTTCCTAGTTTTTTCTCCATTCTTTCCCCTTTCTGCACATGCTCTACGGGTGATCACATCTGTACCCTACAAATCAAGGACTCGAAATCTGACTACCAATCCAGTCCTCCTTCACACTGACTTTCAGACTCATACCTAATGATCTCTTGGGTATATCGACTTAGGTGTCCTACAAGCATCTCAAAATCATCATGTTCACAACTGAAGCCATTTTATTCCTTATTCCCTACCAGTTGTTTATTTTATCTGCCTTTTCCCATTCAGTGTGGCACTTGCCAACTATCCTGTCACCCAAGCCAGAAATCATCCCACAGATTCATCTCTCCCATTTCTTCCATAGCCAGCTCGTGTCCAAGATTTGTAAGTTGGTTCTACATGTAGGCCCCTCCTGGAGATCTCTCCTTCCCACCATTTTCACTTGCTGCCACCATAGTTAAGGGAGTCCTCTCAACAGGATTCCTAGACAAGTCTTACTGGTCTTTCTACTTCTAGATCTGCTCTGTTCATTTTGTGGTAGCTAGTAACTACATGTGCCTATTGAGTACTTGAAATGTGGCTAATTTAAATTGAGATGTTTTATAAGTATCAGATATACCTCATTAATATTTATACGTTTTTATATCCTAAAGGATAATATTTAGATGTGCTGGGGTAAATGAAACATTATTAAAATTTAGTTTACCAGTTTTTTCAGGGGTTTAAAATTGTGGCTACTAGAACATTTAAAATGGCATGTATGGCTTGCATTATTGTTCTGCTGAACCTCACTGTGTCTTGAGCATCCATCCCCCCTTTGAGTTATCTTTCACACTGCTGTCAGAATGATCTTGCTGAAAAACAAACTCCCTGGGCTAAAAAATCCTTTGAAGGCTTTTGGAATAAAGTTTAAGATTAGCTTAGCAGATCATGCCTTCCCTAAAGGCATTCAGTTTTAAAAACTTTTGAAACTGGGCTGTCCAAACAAGGTGTCCAGCTACATTCAACTGGTAGGTTGCTAGCTATCAAGCCCTAATCTAAAGACTGCCTGTCATCTCTGTGGCTCCTCTATCTTCAAATATTTCAGTAACTTTTAGACAGCTGATGCACTGTAAATGGAGTTGAGCATACTAGAAAATGCCATATATCAATTCTACATTCATGCTAAATAAAACATGTTATACAGACCCTTAAAGGACAACTGCATTCCTAATACTGCCGTTGAAAATCACCTGCTGGGCTTTGTACCTCTTCCTAGTAGGCCAGATGTGTTAGTGGGCATTCTGAGGAGACCAAACCTCCACTTAGAGCTGTTGGTGAGTAAACCAACTGGGAAAGGAAAACCCCCTGTGTGAACAGTGTCAGAAAGATTAAGTGAAAAGCTACTAAATTTGAAAGATAATGCTTGTGAGGTGATCTTTTTGGGAGGGGCATAAATAGGAGTGTGTTAGATAAAATGGTAAAATAAAAAAGCTTGACTCTTAGGAGGATGTTGGATAAAAATGTACCCCTCCAAAAAAAAAGTTCTGAATACTAAATAAACTTAAAATTAAGACAGCTATATCATAACAGTACTTTGATTCTAGGGAATATGTTTTATTTGTCTATAAATATGTGTCTTGGATGGCTGACAAACTTGAGAACCGTATCTGAGATATTAACCAGGGAGAAAATTTGTTAGGTTATGTCATAACTGCACAATTTGATACATATGTGATACCGGGATAGACATGACCTAGCCAGAACTAAAGTTATTTTCAGATACAAGTAAGCAAGACTCACTAAGGTTGTTCTTCCTGACCATCCCTAGCATCAAGAATGGACTTTACCTGAGGAAAACTGGCCCTCCGATGGGGATTTTATGTTTCAAATACTCAGTAAAGCCTAACTTGGGGGGGGGTTGTTTGTTTTGTTTTGCTTTTAATCCCTGTGCCCAGACTGGTTAAATCTGTCTCTCCAGGATAGACACAGGCATCAATGTAACTTAATCCCAGTGTGCTGCAACAGTTGAAAACCACTGCTCTAAAGTTTTACCCACCTTCATGCCTCTCAAGGCTTGTTCTAGACTTAAAGTTTTTGGTAATATGACTATTAAGTTCCATAGGAGAAGGGTAATAATGTTTGTAATGGCAAACTATAATGCTACCACACACTGACAGCTTCATTTAATGGTCAGTTGTATGTTGGGCACACTGCTGTTTCTCTATGTATGTTATCTTTATGTTTTTACAGCATCTTTATATGCATTATATGTACTGTTTATACCTTACTGTGTTCAAAGTTAACTGTGAAATGGGTTTTATTACCATTTAACAGAGAAGAAAAGGAGATGTTAAAGAGAGTAGGTGATGTAAGCAAAATCACACAACCAGTAAATGAGGGGAAACAGTTGGTAATAATATTGATCACATGTTAAATCAAGAACAAAGAAGGAGAAAACAGTTTTAAAAAAAAGTTTGACTGTATACTAATTACAGTCAATTATACTAACAGTTTACCATTTGTACCTAATTACAATATAGCACAATAATGATTATGATTATAAATACCATTAAACAGATATCGTATTAACTTGGGTAAATTTCTTCTGATTACAGAACAGCTTAAATCCTTATTATAAATAGGTGTAGAATGAATAGCTAATAATCAACAATATTTTATTGAGTGTTTACTATATATTATGCATCAGAGAAAGTACTTTGTGTACATTTCACTTAACCTTTAAAACTAAAAGTCCGAGGATCATACTATGATTATTATTAGAGGAGACGAAACTGAGGCTAGGAGTTATGTAGCTTACCTGGTAAATGGCACATCCAGATCCTCCACTCAGGGATGTGGGACTCCAGCAGTTGTACTCTTCAGCCCTTCACTATTCCATCTCCTTATATAATATGCTGCAAATTAATAGGAGAGTTGATGTTTAGCTCAGCCTTTGTACTTATTACTAATGTGGGTTGGTTATCTATTCAAAACTTTTAACATGACTTGTGAGATGGGTATAATTATTTTAAAAGTCTATAAGAGTTTCCATCTAAGCTATTAATAGTTTTAATTTTGACTATATTTATAGTGGTAATCCCATGAAATTTCACTACTATATAAGAACAATCCCAATTTATTCTCCTCTCCCTTCAATAACATAAGACCAACCTATCCTCTTAGATAACAAACATCATTATGAAGTGTTTTACATGAGAGACATTTGGTTCAAAATATATATAAAATAATGAAACCTGAACCTAGATGGCCTTCAACAAGACATTGGCATATTAGTATGCCAATAAACTGAATGGCATGTCTGATTCCATTTCATCGTGATAGACAAAGAGCCACCCTACCCCAGTTCTGGTCCAGAACAGTCACACAGGCTTGTAAGCAATCTTCTTAAAAGACTATCTCATCCTTGCCAAACCTTTTTTTTTTTTTTTTGAGTTGGAGTCTCACTGTCACCCAGCCTGGAGTGCAGTGGCTGCTCCTGGCCACCGCAGCCTCGACCTGCTGGGCTCCGGCGATCCTTCCGCCTCAGCCTTCCCAGTAGCTGGAACTACAGGCACATGCTACCACCCGGCTAATTTTTTTTTTTTTAATTTATTGTAGAGGTAAGGTGTCACCTGCCCAGGAGGGTCTCGAACCCGCGGGCTCAGGCAATCCACTCACCTCAGCCTCCCAAAGGCGCGGGATTACTGGCTGAGCCACCGAGTCCGGCTCCAAACCTTTCTTTTAGGAGTTACAGCAGGTGGAGAATCCATAGACTTGAGGTTCAGAAAAACCTGGGTTCCGGTTGTAATGTGTTTATAAATTCTTCAACCGGTTGCTGTGCTGTGAGTTTTCCAAGCTTAAAATAGGGATAAAAGTCACTTTTCAACATTTCTCAAAGAGATGCTGCAGAATCAGTAATAACTTGGTAATGCTTCAAGAATGCCTGTCTTTCATAGAGTATGTAGACTAAATATGGTGCTGTATGTACCAGTGAAATCCAATAAATGCAATTTATTTGATATATAATGGTAAAATAATAATACAAAACTCTTATTTGTAATCATATAGGGAATCTATAGAATCTATCTAAAAATACCTTAAAGACAAGACAACTGATGTACTACGTCAGCAAAATTCTATTTTTTACCACTTAGATAGGTTGTACCTAATTTTCCTCCCAAACTAATAACCCTCTCCCAGTCTGTTTTGGCTGTGTAGAAGTTGCTTTCAAATCACTAAAACCCTCATGACCTAAAAGATTTGATTTTGAAGGAGTTTGTGCTGCCATTACTCTTAGGCTATTCCCTAGGTGCTAATTGAGTCATGTTTGTTCTGCATTATTATCTAATGGGGACACATTCAAGGATCGAATGTCAGGGTGTCAGATTGCAGGAAGTACTGATTGGTGGGGAGCTGGGGAATGCAAGCCCTAACCAAAGGCATTAAAAATTTTAAAAAAGTAGTTGACATTATTAGCTAGACAGATACATCTAACTAGAGTCTACTGAAGATCCACCAATTCACAGAGCTTCAACTAATACATGATGATTGATTCTACCCGCAAAATGGAAATAGTTATACACCACTTCATACTTTTTAATGAGTTGATTATGTACAAAGATTTGAGTATACCAGGAAGTTAACAAAGTAAACTTAGGGTTCAAGTAAAAAATATTTTTGTAACAAAGAGCAATTTTATACCTGAATTCTGATGTTCTTATATACATCCTAGAATTCTTGAATTGTATAATGTCTTTTTTTTTTTTTTTTTTTTTTTAGTTGGAGTCTCATTCTGTTGCCCAGGCTGTAGTGCGGTGGCATGCTCACAGCCACCACAGCCTCTACCTGCTGGGCTCAGGCAATCTCCTCAGCCTTCCAAGTAGCTGGAACTACAAGTGCATGCTGCCATGTGTGACTTTTTAAAAAATTTATTGTAGAGAGGAGATCTCACCAAGTTGCCCAGGCTGGTCTTGAACCCCTGAGCTTAGGCAAGCCTCTTGCCTCAGCCTCCCAAAGTGCTGGGATTACAGGCTTGAGCCACTACGCCTGGCCTCAAGCTTTCATTTTATGTCTTATTTTAGCTTTACCGCCTTACACATAGTAGGCATACAAGAAGTGTTGAAATTAGGTAGTTGACACCAAATAAATAATTAAGGCTTTTCACAATATGTTATTATGGAATCTGTAATTTCAATTTATGGACCATATTAATAAATACTGTGCATTTTGAAAGGCATTTTATGTTAATCATGTTTACCCAGAGAATTCTGAGTAGTTCCTCACAGCTTCCAAGAGATAAAGGATATGGTTTAAGTCTCATAATTCCATAGGCAATTCATGGGCATATTAACAAAAGAGTATAACATATGTAGCTGTTCTTAGCCAAGTGCCCACTGTGTGCCAGACACAGTTCAGGCCCTTTTTCATGCATTCTATCTCAGTGAGGCATTGCTATTTCACCCATTGCAGATACAGAGACTCAGTGAAATTCCCGTGAGGACGGTAACACACCTTTCTGCTGCTAAATCTTAAGCTGGTATGCTATCTATACCAAATATCTATACTTACAAAAGATCACTGATAAGGACAACAGTGAACCGCTTACAGCAATTGAATGAACCTAGTGAACCTTGTTATTCCCCCCATAATCAGGTTGCTATAGGGAAAGAAGGTTCAATGCCTTAAAATTCTCAATAGAGGGCATGCACTTCCATCAACTATTCTGACTAAATATCAGACACTTTGGTTTCAGTGTACACTGTGTACAGAATCAGTATATCCTAGAATTGTGTATAACAGACTAAAAGCCTATTCATTATTGGAAAACACTGACATGTTGATATCAAGGCAAGCTTTGTAAATGGAGGGTCTGTATATTTTCTTTCCTAAATTAAACTTCTGATTTTTCTTCAGACTCTCCTCTCCAGCTCTATTCATGTTCCCCCAGCTCAAATGTGGCTCCTTCTGTGGCCCCTTCTGTGGCCCTTTGGATAGAGTTCTAACTCACCTCTTCACATAGCTCTTTGTATGTTTTATCACATCTATTTCTCCCCATGCCTCTCTCTTCCACTAAATCTGAGTTCCTTGGAGCCAGAGCTAATTGCTTTTTCATCCTTGTGTTGCTAAGCACTAAGTCCAACAGTGTCTGATGGTGACTGACGAGTGAATGAATGAATAAAACCAATAAAGCTGCCTGACCTCAGCACCATTACTCACTCTCATCTTTCAGTTCTTGGCAAGTCAGAAGGCCAGGTTCTGTGACTGAGCTCACAAAAGTCCAGCTATATTGTGGAAATTACTGCCTTTGCTTTTACAGTTTTTGGGGAAAGGAAAAGGTGAGCAGCCAGCCAAACCCCTGCATTAAAAAGAGCAAGGAGTGAGTCCAAAAACGTTTTCTTTTTATCCTATGTGTTTTTGCAACTTTTTAAATAGTTTCCAAAGTTGAATCTGGAACCCTCTCCCTAAAAGTCCCTGGTAATTAAAAGAAACAAAGATATCAAAAAAGAGTCCTTTTGCCTCAATATTCTCATCTATGGTTAACAATTCAAAAATGGAAAGTTTCTGAAATTATTTCAATAGCTTGTAAGATGGCACAATCTCTATATTTAGTAACATCTAAATGTAGTTTGTTTTAATAACTTAGATAATGTTCTAGCATTTATTATTATAAAGTGCTTATTTCACTGTTTTTATTGGAAAAACTGGTAACTTTGCCTTATTACCGGACTGCATTTTTCTTCAAGTGTTTAAAAAACACTTCGGACTTAACTAGACTTTAACCCTTAAAGCAGCACAGTCCCAAACCTTTTTGGCATCAGGGACCCATTTTGTGGAAGACAAATTTTCCACGGATCGGGTTGAGGGAGTGGTTTCAGGATGATTCAAGCATATAACGTTCATTGTGCAATTTATTTCTATTATTATTATATTGTAATATAAAATGAAATAACTGTACAACTCACCATTTTTAAAGAGAGGTATGAATGAAAGTGGTAAATAAAATAATGGGCGAACCATGCATGGACTAAAATAAGTGTCAGATTCTGACTTAAGGCCTTCCACCAGATGCAGCTGTACAATTGAAGTACATCCACTCACTTGCTACACACTGATAGACTTTTGATATGAGTCTGCAAGCAATTGATTTATTATGAACCTCTCTGCTAATGTTAATCTGTATTTGCAGCTGTTCCCCAGTGCTAGCATCACCGCCTCAGCTCCACCTCAAATCATCAGGCATTAGATTCTCATAAGGAGCGTGCAACCTAGATCCATCACATGCACAGTTCATAATAGGGTTCATGCTCCTCTGAGACCCTAATGTCACCGTCGATCTGACAGGTGGAGCTCAGGCAGTAATGTGAGTGATGGGAAGCAGCTGTAAATACAGATCAAACTTAGCTTGCTCACTGGCTGCTTACCTCCTGCTGTGTGGCACAGTTCCTAACAGGCCATGGACCAATTCCAGTCCATGACCCCAGGGGCTGGGGGCCCCTGCCTTAAAGGCTAACTAACTCTGCCTACTAATAAAACTTGGTTTATTTCCAGTGCCACTTAATGGCAAGTCTCTTCAAGTTCTTCAGCTGACAACTGCTCTAAATGTACCTGAGGCACATTCTCATTTTCTAGAGGGGGAAACAGGGAAAATACCTCTGCTACCATCCCACCTCCGTCATCCAGAGGAAGATTTTTTAGAGAACTTGAAGTCAGCCTTCTAACCTTACTCTCTGATCTCTCTGTTTTGTTTTTTTACCCTTTGAATTTACCAAATTATTTTTCTTTTAAGATTAATATGAGGTCGAGCGTGGTGGCTCAGCCTGTAATCCCAGCACTTTGAGAGGCCGAGGTGAGAGGATTGCCTGAGCCTGCAGGTTCGAGACTAGCCTGGGTAACTTGATGAGACCTTGTCTCTACAATAAACCACAAAAACTAGCAGGATGTAGTGGTGTGCGTCTGTAGTTCCAGCTACTTGAAAGGCTGAGGCAGAAGGATTGCCTAAGTCCAGCAGGTGGAGGCTGTAGTGGCCATGAGCGTGCTGCTGCACTCCAGCCTGGGTGACAAGAGTGAGACTCTAACTCAAAAAAAAAGAGATTAATATGAAGAATGCTTAGTGTTATAAAAGCTGCATGGATGATTTTGACATCAGAGTTATAAAATATGTTTTTTAAAAATTCTTTATTTTAAAGATATTGTGTACAATTCAGGGTTAGTTATGCCAATGGTCATTGTACGGTAAAGTTTGGTCCTCACTTTGGTTCCCACATCACAAAATATGTTTTAAAAGGAAAACAATAATGTAAGTGAGTGTTCGTAAGAGCAGCTAGATAACCTGACAAAGTCTGACAGCAATCATTTCTTCACTCCTGCCCCATTTTTCCTAAGCAAATACACTTAGGGTGCTCTTCAATGGTAGTATATATAAAGGATGGTCTCCAAACAGAGATTGGCAGCTTTAATTTGTTTAATATGTGCAATCATAGTCCGTGTTAAATTCAAAATGCTTGTCCAATCAAGGATTCAATATAGAAAAGAGGCAGTAACAAGCATGCTGCACACTGTAATAAAGAAATCTGTTGATTGAAAACAGTTTGTATATTTTGGAAATGATAGGGAATGTAATTGGTAAGAAAGAAAAGGATAGGGCTTCATAAATAATGGGAAATAGATCATATTTTTTACTGATAATACTAACTCAATTTAATAACATTTTGGTGTTGAATTTTGTGTGCCAGGAGATAAGAAAAGTGGGTCCTTCCTTGTTACTCTAATTGTCATGATTAATGAGTGACCTTTTTGTTTTCGTCTTCACAGACAACAGCTTTGACACATTGAATCTTAGGCAACAGTGGGTTGCCTAAGTTCTTTGAGAACTTGTGCAGAGTATTTTTCTTTTGTTTTCTCATCTAAGAAGACTAGACATATGTTTAACTATTTTTTATTTTTTGGTACAAGTACTACAATGAATGTATTTCTGTGGTAAAAAATCCAACAATAGAAAAGTGCACAAAGCAAAGCATCAAGGTCATCCTCTGCCCTCTGCCCCACTCACACCCCTCCTGAGGTCACCACAAGTTTCTTGGGAATCCTTCAAATCCATTCACACATAGATACCTGGACAGAGATTTGTATGCTGATCATTTGGGTGCCATAGTATTAAGAAACTGGATTTTACTATTCATGTCATTCTCAAGTTTACTTTCTTAAGACTTCAAAGATATAAAAGTGTGTGTGTGTGTGTGTGTGTGTGTGTGTGTGTGTGTGTGTGTACCCTGTTATTCATGACTTTCCATTAGAAACATGTTGTTGATATAGATATCACCAGCTGTGTCTAGGATGAGTTAGCTAGGACCCTTTTCACCAAGCACCACCCCAGGTCACAAGCATCCAACAATTTAAAGTTTGACCACGGCTAAATACTCTTTAACAGTACTTGTACCTGTCCCTTTTCTCCTGTTTCAATCCTACATTTAGACTTAACACTAGTAATGTCAATTGTACAAAAACCCAACTATTCAGAAAGTTCTAAGAATTTTTACTGTATAGCAATGGCAGATGTTCATAATGCTGGAATACCACCTGACTCATAAAAGAGATTGTGTAAAATATGGTTTCCTTATTATATATGCCTTAGTTTATTTTTTAAATTGGTCAACAATCCTTTATTCCCTCTCCATTAACCGTAATGTTGAGGCAACCAAAATACCCAGTTTCCTACATCTGATCTAAATAAACTGTATTTTACTATATAAAATTATAATAACTAATAGAAGGTTAAGTGATACATGTGGCATACATTGTCAAATTAAGTACTTGCTATAAGAAGAATCCCTTTTATCGGTAAGCTCTTTTAGTGTGGGACTACATTTCTCCCTCTCCAAGCATCTACCAATGCAGCACTTTAGATTCCAAGTTCACCAAACTTTCTTTTTCTATTCAGTTTCATTAGACATGTGGTGACCTTCTTCTTTATGCCAGGCCTTCTTCTAGGGGACAAATAATAAACTGTCCTTGTTCTCTAAAAATCCATAATCTTATGGTGGAGAGGGGGGGATGTATAGAAAGAGGAGATCTTAATTCTGCCGAAGTAGCAGGATCCTTTATCTCCTATTTGTAACAAAGTGTGCCAGTGATGAAAAAAGCAAGATGAGAATAGTCTGAGATCAAGGATGAGAAAACAGGCAGCCCTATGCACTCCAGTGCTTCCCTAGTGACAGAATTTATCTCTGCGGGGAGGTGAATCAAGAGGCCATACGATTCTGCACCTGGAACAGTACTCTCTGAACTTTTTTTATTTCATGCCCTAGCATTAAATTTTTTCCCTAAATTCCTGATACTTATATTTAATTGTAGACATATAGGTAATTTGAAAGAGGACTAGTATTTTCTTGCTGTGTAAAGTATTCTGTGGATCATGCACAAAAATGAATATGGTTGAGAAACAGTATTTATAAAATATTTGCATGTTATCTTAAATCCAGGCTTTTTTTTCCCAAGAATATTTTTAAGTCCATTTTGAGAGGTTTAACTTAGCTAAAAACTAGTTAGATTTAGTTCAAGCCACTTAACTAGGCAAACAGAAACTTCACTATGTCCACCTGTACTAAGAGTAAACCAGCCCATAAGGGCCCCTCTATCAAACCCTTGTCCATGGTGGAACAGGGTCAAAAACATAAGAGAAGAAAGTATTCAAGCTTCGCATGCAACATCTGACAGACAAAGTGAGGTGGGACCAGCGTCTGCTCACTAGTAAATATTAGTAAATCTTAGGGTCTTTGTTTTAGATTTTAAAAATTAAAAAATAAGACAGAGATGCATAAATTAGCCCAGAAGGTTTGTGAGCCTCAATAACCTGTGATTTCAGCACACATCTTTCCTGGTCAGGAGAGGCAGATGGTCAAATGAGCACTGCTTGAAAAGAGTGAGCACAAGAAAATGTCAATGACTGTCTTCAATCTTGAACCCTCTCCATTGTATGATGCCCACAGGTGGGAGGGCCTCTGTTTGTTCTGAATCTTATGAAGCCAGGGACACCCCTTACACCTGACACAATTACAGCACAGACTGTTGTGTACTTTTGCCTCAGTGAATGAAACTGGGTGTCCATCTCTTACCTGCTGCTCATCAAAACTACAAGAGGGGATTTGGCTTATTTTTGATGAGCAGATGTACTCAACCTACCTCTACTGGGGTATATTCAGATTGTTGGTTTTATTATTTCCAAGGGGATATAATGGTAACATGTAGCTAGTGCAAAACAACAAGAGATTTCTTTGCCTCACGCTGTCCCCTGGCACTTTTACCCAGCTATTGAAATCATCATGGCAGTGCTACCAATCACCCAGACAGGCACCCGAGAATTTACTTTCACCCCTCCAAACACATATGCCCGTATAGGTACGCATTAGCAATGTGAGGGCAGACTGGCTATTTTTATATTTAGTACTTATGTAAGCTCTATTGTTGTAAATAAATCAAAATTTACATTGCCGTAAACATTTAATAGTATGACTGAGAGAATATAAAGGATGAATTTATCTACCTGCCCTTACTATTACCTCACTACTGTAGTATGTGGACCAAGGGTTATTCAGGATGTGAAAGGCAATCAGAGGAGGGATTTCATGAAAAAGGAATGGATGTGGAGGAGTTAAGTTGCTAGAACCTATCTTGTTTTGTTTAAAATAAGATATTCAGAAGAACTTAGGGAAAAGCGTGAGTGGGTATCATGTCTACAACAAAACTTCTGATGGTAGTGATTTTCTGACCTCTTCTTTATCCTGATCTTCCATCTTTTTCTGAGTACCTGATCTTATGGGACCACCACCGTACCTGGAGTTTTAGATGTATCAAAAACCATCACATTGGACAGAATATGCTCAGCCTGCAGTTCAGAACTCATATACCTCACAGGTCCAGTAACCTGAACTGAGAAAGGTCCTCTTTCTCATTCTCCACCCCAATTCTAAATCCCTGGAAAAGACTGGAAGTATCACCCAGTACAGAATAACTGCTAAGGGTGCACTGTGTGGGCAAGAAAAGAGAACAACAGTCTTGGAAAGGTTTTCCACAGATGTGACTATCACAGGTTTATGGATTACCCTGCTTATCTAACCAAAATCTGGATAAATCCCTTTCCATCATAGTTTTGACAGGATGAGAGGTTTTTAAAATAACCTTTTCTGAAAAGCTAAGGAATCTATAAAAGCCAGGCTTACAGGATGAGTCCCACTTTTTTTCATCCACAGTTAGCATGCCTGTTGATAATTAACCAGCACAGTTGACAGGCACCCAGTTCTGACCTTTTTGCCTTCCACCAACCAATTCTGGCTTGGGTGTTGGAGAAGGGACCCTACATAAAGAAATTTAGACTTTGGCCTGAGGAAGATGTAGGTAAGGTCTGTTGGTAGGTCTGGTGGGATATGTAATCATGTTAAGAAACTTTTCCAAGTTTTATACCTGGGTCTAAGCCCTCCTACGTGGTCTCCATTGGTTTCAGGCTGTATCTATTCTAAAACAGCTCTAGTCTTCAGGATCTTGTCTTGGCCTTTGTCATGGCACATATCCAGAGGGTTCTCCCTCTTCAGAGTTACCTGAGTGTAGCGCCTATGGTAACCTGCTTCTCCATCCTCTTCCATTCACCTGCAGTGCAGTCATTTTTCAAAGGTAGGCTCTTCCCTCAAGTTATTCTGAACTGGCTTTTCCATGATCCCCCCATAGTTGGAAATCTTCCCTGGGAGCCACTCTCTTTGGCAACTATCTGCATTGTATTGGCTACTGTGGATGATCAAAAGCAAACCTGTATGTCCAGTTCCCCTTATTAGACTTCCCCCAACTAGGTTCCCTCTCCTGACGGGTGTCTCTGATTCTGTCCGTTTTCAGGTCAGAGATTTCATGAATTCCGTGTTTGAAAAGCTTTTTTTCCTAAGCCCAGATTCTCTTGAGTAGCTCATTGTTCATCATCGTCCTGATTTTCTTTTTCTCATTAAATACTCACCAACCCAGGAGAGTATTTTATTTTTTTAAAAAGTCACTTATCAATTGAATGGCAGAAAAACAAAACTCACCCAAAGGAGGAGTCCTGTAATTTATTGGGTACATATGAAAAATTAGCCTTTTTAACAGAGAGATTGTCATCCCGTACAAGTACACTGAGGGCAGTGGTTCTCAACCACTTACCAGTGGTTACTTACCAGTCAACTTATTTACCAGTGATTTGTACACTACCCATCATGGGGGGTCATTTGACCATGTCACAACGGTGAGGGGGAGCAGGAAGGTTGCTACTGGTATCTAGTAAGTAGAGGCCAAAGATGCTACTAAACTTATACAGAGAACACAGGAAGCCCTACAACAATAAATTACCAGCCCAAAATGTTAAATAAAGAAGCCCTAATATAGAGCGTGTGAGGGTGAGTTGATGAGGAAGGGCTTGGAGCCACTGTGCCAATGCTGATAGTATTTTGTCAAGTCAAATGACACTAATAATGGTATATATAGCAATGATTTTCTGGGCATGAGAAAAGCTGCCTTGGTCTTTAGGTAATTACTTTCATAGAACGATAGCTGTGTTATATTGCTACGGAGCAGAGGTTTATTTATTAAATGAATTCACTTTTAGATAACAATAATAAACTCATTATACTGTAGCACAGAAGTCTGTTTTATGAAAACTTTTTTTTTTTTTAGTAGGAGTCTCATTCTGTTGCCCAGGCTGCAGTGTAGTGGCACACTCACAGTCACCACAACCTCAGCCAGCTGGGGCTCAAATGATCCTTCCACCTCAGCCTTCCAAGTAGCTGGAACCACAGGTGTATGCCACCATGCCCAGCTAATTTTTTAATTTATTGTAGAGACAAAGTCTTGCCAAGTTTCCCAGGCTGGTCTCAAACCCCTGAATTCAGGAAATCCTCTTGCTTCCACCTCCCAAAGTGCTGGGATTACAGGTGTGAGCCACTGCGCCTAGCCTAAAAGTTCTCATAATACTTTTTTTTTTTTTTGAGTCAGAGTCTCACTCTGTCACCCAGACTTGAGTGCAGTGGCCGCTCCAGGCCACCGCAGCCTCGACCTGCTGGGCTCCGGCAATCCTTCCGCCTCAGCCTTCCAAGTAGCTGGAACTACAGGCGCGCGCTACCACACCTGGCTAATTTTTTTGATTTATTGTAGAGATGAGGTCTCGCCAAGTTACCCAGGAGGTCTCGAACCCTCAGGCTCAGGCAATCCACTCACCTCAGCCTCCCAAAGCGTGGGATTACAGGCTGAGCCACCAAGCCCGGCTTCATAATTCTTATAATAAGAGTTCTAGACCACCAAGGTATACCTGACACTTGTTGCAAGTTAATAAAGCTTCCCAAATATTCTTGGATGGACACAGAAATGGGCACTGATTGCTTCTAAGAAGAGACATGGGATGGGTGGGAGATTTTTTGTTGGTTGGTTAATTTTAACTTTATCAATTGTATCTGAATGTAATTTGAAGTATCAGAAGTTCAATATGACTGTTTACAAAAAGCAGTTCCTCTTCCCTCTCATTTCCCAGTTCTAAAATGCAACCACTTGGAACTCCTTCCACTGCTATTTTTGGTATTCACCTCCTTATCTAAATAACAGGCGCAGAGTGCGTCTTCCAGTAATTTCCTACAGTGGGAAAGGAGGATTTATCTCTTTCCCCTTACCTTTACCTGGCCCATGCTCCTTAGGCAGTTATAGCGTGATTCTGACCAGTATTGATAATACCGATTCTTCTTTTCTAAACCTACTCTTAATCACATATATCTGGTATCTTGGTCGATGGCCTTCAGGGCCTGACACACAACTGTTATCCTGGGGAATCTTCCTTTACCATCATCTGGAAATTGACTTCACATATCACTTATTTCAAAGTCCCTGTGCCCTAGATTCTGTGTCTTTGTTTACTCTCCCTCTTTTGGGGCTAGGTAGAGCACCCCTTCCAGTAGCTTCCTGGGAAAGGGTACATGGCAAATGAAGCTTTTGAAATCGTGCTTGTCCCATAATGTCCTTAATCCACCCTCATACTTAATCAATACTTAGACATAGAATTCTAAGCCGGAGCTCAGTGTTCCTCATAATTTCAGAAACATTGTTCTCCCATCATCTTTTCCAGTGTTGCTATTAAAAAGTTTAAAACCTTTCTGATTTCTAATCCTGTACATATTTGACCTTTGTATTTTGTTTTTTCCTCTTTGGAAACCTGTAGGATATCCTTTGCACCCAGAGCATGGGCACATTCAAGATGATGTGGTTTTCATTCTTAGTGCTGGGTACTTCATGGGCTCTTCCCACCTGGAAAATCAAGCTCTCCAGTTCTGGAAAGTGTTCTTACATTTCTTCTTTGATTTCCTACTGACCATTTCCAGTTAAGTTTTTTATTTCTACCATTATGGTTTTCTAAGAACTAGAATTTTCTTGTTTTTGAAGTGTTCTTGTTTCATAGATATGATCTGTCAATAACTTGAGATCTTCTCATGGACTGGTCAAATTCCCCAGACTAGATCTTCCAGTCTCCTCCCTGGAGAGAATTAGCTGACTGTTGGCATCTGAGACTCAGGATTTCCACACTCATTCTTGGCACAGTATGTCTGGTGGCCCTCAGCTCAGATACCCACACTAGAGAATAAGTCTTCTGCTAGAGAGGAGGTGGGATTTTGGGGCCTGTTTCTTAAACATACTTCCAACCAGTCTTTCTCCATACTTCTAGAGATAGCTTGGGAACCCTTGGGAGCAGTAAACTGGGTTCCTTTTCAGGTCTCCCCACTACCAGCTAAGAATTCAGCTAAAATCTGTTAAGTGAGTTACCTCTTGTCCTTCTGTTTGCTAGCTTTTGCTGCTGGCACTTCCACTTGTAGTTGCATCTTCCTTGGAGTTTATTATGTCTTTTAAAAAATCCCTTACGGTAATTTTAGTGAGGATTTAGGAGTTTACAGAGTTAATATATATACTTAGTGTGCCATCTTTAACCAGAAATCAGAGCATTTTCAATGTAGACTTTTTTGTGCATTTTGAATTTTGTCTGCATTTATGTACGAGGAATTCAAAATATATATTTGTAAATAAAACTTTCATTTTTCTTTATTATAATAGGAAGAAAATGTTCACTTAAGTCTGTACTATTCTTTGAACATTCAAAGGCCTTAAAGGAGACCTGCAGGGATCTTTGTTTATACATTATCTCATATTCTGCCCAGGTCATATCTGATGGGAAATAGTTCTTTCTTCTTTTTGGCTATATTCTAGATTAAACCCACAATTTGATAATAAAGTAATAATGTTAGTCAATAGTAATAATAATAGTTAACGTTAATTGAACACTAAGCCACAGACACTATTCTAAGCATGTTATGTTTTTGGTTATTTAATTCTCACAACAAACCTATGAAGTAGGTACCTGCATTACCAATGAGGAGATAGAGGTTCAGAGAGGTTAAAAAACCTGCTCAAGGTAACACAGCAAGTTAATGACAGAGTCAGGATTGGAACTCAAATAGTCCAACTCTAGAGTACATTTTAATATCCCATTTTTTAGAAATTTTCTTTTAGAGATGGTGTTCTCTTTATGTTGCCCAGGCTGGACTTGAACTCTTAGACTCAAGGGGTCCACACACCTCAGCCTCCCAAATAACTGAGATTACAGGCATGCATCACCACCCCTGGTACTAGAGTACATTTTAAACATAACTACTGTGTGCACAATGGTAATGGCTTGTAAATTGTATGAATAACTAAAAATGACATCCCCAACTTCGTTACAGATGTCCCCAAATTTCTTTAACAGACCAGTTGTCATATTTCACAACTTACAGCTCTTTTTTCACATAAAACTTGCCAAAATGTCTTTAGACTGGGGGGAAAATTTTTAGTTGTTTCCCTCAAATAAAATTGTATTAGCAGATAACTGGTTGATATTAAGATAATTGCATAAAATGTGATCTTCATTGCATGAAGAGAATTTAAATTGGCCACTTACTCTAAAATAGTATTGGAGAATGCAAGTGATGAAACATGTCTATTTCTTGTTTTCCCTTTATTAGTAATTCATAAAAGTAAATAATAATTTAATGATTATTAACATCAGAAAAGATTGCGTAAGTTTTAGGAGTCTTTAGATTTTCTTTACTAGGTAGTCATCTTCATTTTTATAAAACTGACATCAGTGTTAAACCATTTTTACCTCAAGTTAAAATTTGCCTGACCTATTCTGTGGTTGACTGAGTCATACCAGGTCACTGAAACCTAAGATAAGTATGTTGTAAGCATTGGGTAACCATTATAACCTATTTAGAGCCACAGTCCACTTAAGACACATTGACTTCTCTTCTACATCACTGAGAGGGCCGACACATCCATCAGTGATGTGCTGAAGTTCTCATTAACTCTCTGTACAGGGAAGGATGTCAGCAAAATGTACAGAAGTAAATTCATTGGAATCTCTTTGGTCAGGAATTATGACTATTGTTCTGTATGTCAGCCCCATGCATTGCTAACATTTAGTTTTTACAAAAATGTGTTTTGTGATTTGATTTGACCCATGGTTCATCTGAATCCAAGCAATTACACTTATAATAAGGGTTCTGCTATCCTACGCTTATAATAAGTGTTCAGCTGTCCACTTTTTCCCTCATCCTGAGAAATGTCAAAAGGCATGTATTCTGCATCTAAAAGAAACATGAAAAATAAAAATGGAAACACCTGAAGAGTGCTTTCAGTTACATTCATCAAGAGGCAGCTGCTGCCATTACCGACTGGGCTGCCCTGCAGTTGGCTGAGCAGAGCCACATGGGCCTTGAAGCAGGAATTAAGAGTCAGACTGAGTGATGCTGCCTCTGTGTTTAGGTGAAAAGACCACTTTAGCAAATACAGTAAAACGTATAGACTCAGGTTGAGATTACAAGGGATATTTTGCCCCTTGAGTTTGGGATGGGGAAATTACCTCCAAAGCACTAATGTCATTCACAATGGAAGAGATTTGGACCATATATTTTCCCATTTCTACCTCCTTATAAGATGGTAATTTCCCTTTAGGGATTTAGAGAAAGAGAGAGAGAATCACAAATTAAAATTACTTTATGGTAAGTGTCTATGCCTTTTCAACTCTGTGCTTCTCTTTAAGTCAGGAAAATCATTCAGGTGAAGACTATGCATTTTGATGTTAACAGATCCCACTTTTACAGGGTAGACAACCAGTTAACAACATGAAATGAGGCAGTGATGATTTTTGAAATGAAATAATGTTTGATGTAACCTCGAGTTTCTCTCTGAACTCTGACCATACTGTAGAAAATCTAGGAGGAGGGGAGCAGTTCTGTCAAGCACAGAATTACACCCAGGGAAGAAAAATTAATCCAAATACTAAGGGAGAAGCCTGTGTTCTCTTGCATGATATTTAGCAGCAAGAGCAAGGAAAGGGATGTTTCTTTCTTCGTATAATGTGCAGTAGTTACAGTAAACACAAGATTTCCAAATCTCAGAGGACTCTCTTGACAGTTGCTTGATAACAGCTTTTTTCATTCCATAGTTTTGACAGTTTGTGTGTGTTGCCATATCTAGTGTAAACTAAAACATCACTGTCATTCTGTTTTTCTTTTGTATGTGGGTTTTTTCATCTTTAGGATAATGAAAAAGATGGGCTTTTCACTTGTAGACTAGAGTAAGGCAAGTTGTGTGTGGAGATTAGCATGTGTTTATAAGTTTTGAAAGATTCAAGTTGACAGCAGAACATTGCTTTAAATAATTTTTTCTGCATATTGCTTCAGTAAAAGTATAAGTGGGATGTGTAAGTTTTCTCTTAATCTTTTGATAAATAGCACATCTTAGGCATCTGTGTGGGTACCTATATTATTTATCGGTGGTTATGGAAAATAAATGAATACAGTAAAAATCTTTAGAGATTCTGGCTGTGCAGTCTTTGATAAATGGTAAGCATCCTAGTCCTTATTGTCACCAGGGTCTTACCCTGTCCCACCTAGGTGCTTTTCAGTCCCCTAGTATGCTTCCCTTCATTTGATATATCCCTGATCCCACTCACCTCTGCCAAGTTTCTAGCTAAATGTAACATCATTGGTTTGTGTTCAAAACAACGGGTGCTGTTGTTGTTTATTTATCTGGTGTTTTATTTCTGGAATAACTCTAGAAACTAAATTGCATCTGTACTTTCTGAGAGGCTACAGGGCAGATGATGGACCAGGAGCACAAGGTAGGATCAGAATAGTCTGCTCATCGGATGCAGACTTTTAGTTTCCCCAAATTCAGGAAGGAGTTCCATACCTAAGAAACATTCCCTCCTGCAACCCCAATAACCTTTGATTTGTAGAAGTCTCAGTGAGGTTATTTTGCCATCAAACCAAATTTGCTGTACTGTAGCAAAGCTCCCGATGCCGTCATCTGGCATGTTACAGACAAATTCCAATTACTTTTCTACTTTGAGCTATTGTTAAACACTACAAGCTAGCTGACAGTAAAATTATAAATACAGGTGTTGTCACACTACACTATAATCAGAATTTTAATTTGAATTTTCATTTGTAAAGCCTTTTTTTCACATGAAAATGGGAATAGAATTAGTTTTATTGACAGTAAAAAGACATTTTGAAAGCTTCCTAAATCATTACCTGTATTTAGCAGGAGGAAAAATTGTATATGTCCATGTAACAAGAAGAGTTTTATTATCACATATTTACTCATTATATTTGGTGGTAAATAAAACGAGGAAGACATGTTTGACAAATGATTGATGGAACTCACCAGGTTTTTGCTTCATCAGAACAATAGACAGACATAAATATATATTTTGCTTTTGTTTTGTTCTGCTATTACTAATGCAGACCTGTAGACAAAATCTTCTAGCAAATTAAGTACAGCCTGTTGGGAGCCTACATGCAATGCTAAACTTTTTATTTGGCAATTTTCTCTTCTCACCCAGATTCATCATCTGTGGCTCTCTTTTTTCCCCCTTTGCGTGGTGGTTGGAGTGGTTTCCCCCTTCTCAAGTCCCTTTTTTTCCCTCAAGGCATTTAGTGTCGTGTCTGCCAGATTTCAGTGATGAGCAGCGAATTGCTTTTAAAGTGGGCATTATGCCAGTTCAGCAGCACAATGGAAAACCAATCTTCCACCATTCTACTTTTGATGCTGTTATTGTAGCATTTTAGATAACTGCTGCCACAAAAAAAAAAAAAGAAAGAAAAAAAGATGTGCTCAATTGCTACCAGTTAGTCAAGTTAAATCCAGAGTAGCATTAAAATTACTCTGAAAACTGTTTGTCAGAGGTCATGTGCCGTCTGTGGCTGCCACACATAGGATAGATGTTCTGTTCAGGTGGGTTTTTTCCCTTTATTATTACTGTGACTGACCAGCTCTCTAAATAGCCCTTCACTACCTGTTTACTTATTGTCTTCACCTCCCTGTTGAAAAAATGTGTCAAGCAGAAATGTTGAAAAGTTTCTTTAAAGTGCTGGAAATAGCAGGAGAGTGAGTTGTTCAGGGTGCTAGAGTTTGTACAGTGTGAAAGCAAAAAAAAAAAAAAAAAAAAAGTGGGGGGAGAGCAAGAACATAATTCTCTGGTTTCTATAGCAAGATTACTGTTTTCTTCTTTTTATCTTCACTTTTCAACCACTGGGTTCACTGTTCTACTTTTTTTTAATAGCACAAATGGAATTTATCCTCTCTCCATCTCAAGTCTCTCCCCTCCCTCCACTGGCTTTGCTTGTGAATGAAAGGGACTCCTACTATGACTATAGGACAGATGGCAGCTGTATATGTTGTATTTGATGTATTTTGGAGTGAGCTGTATTTTAAAATTCAAGGCCAATAGATGGGCTATTTTGAGAGTGGTAGTAACATTACACTTCAAGCCTGCTTCATTTTCCCCAAATTTATTTAGACTTTAAAAATTACATAAATAACCTATCATCTGTGCTCAAAATAATTCAGTTCTTATCTATTAGCTGTAATTACAGTAATAATAAAAGTAACTCAGATTTATGGACTGCCTTCTTCTAAAGAGTGTATATTCAGTTATCTTTATATTTTTCTCTAATCAATTTTTTCTTTATGTTAAGCATATCTATAGTACCATCAGACTTTAAACCTCATGAAGACAGACTTTTTTTTTTGAGTCGGAGTCTCACTCTGTCACCCAGACGCAGCCTCGACCCACTGGGCTCCAGCGATTCTTCCGCCTCAGCCTTCTGGGTAGCCGGAATTACAGGTGCGCGCTACCACACCCGGCTGATTTTTTGATTTATTGTAGAGATGAGGTCTCGCTGCCTAGGCGGGTCTCGAACCCACGGGTCTCGAACCCGCGGGCTCAGGCAATCCACTCACCTCAGCCTCCCAAAGGCGCGGGATTACAGGCTGAGCCACTGAGCCCAGCTAAGACAGACTTTTTTTTTTTTTTTTTTTTGAGTTGGAGTCTCACTCTGTCGCCCAGACTGGAGTGCAGTGGCCGCTCCCGGCCACCGCAGCCTCGACCTGCTGGGCTCCGGCGATTCTTCCGCCTCAGCCTTCCGAGTAGCTGGAATTACAGGCATGCACTACCACGCCCGGCTGATTTTTTGATTTATTGTAGAGATGAGGTCTCGCTGCCCAGGCGGGTCTCGAACCTGCAGGCTCAGGCAATCCACTCACCTCAGCCTCCCAAAGGCGCGGGATTACAGGCTGAGCCACCAAGCCCGGCTTAAGACAGACATTTTTGTCTGCTTTGTTCGCTCCTGTATCCCAGGGCTTAGAACAGTATCTGGTGCATAGTAGGCACTCAGTAAATATTTGTTTAATGAACTGTGGGTACATAGGATTGTAGTGTATTTGTTTATTTATATGTTTTTCTCTCCAGCTAGAATGCCTGACTGCTCCTAAAACAGCAGACATGCTTACTTAATTTTTGAAACCCTTCTTCACCTCGCCCCATACCACACTGTACATGACACCCAGTCAGTCCTCAGTAAATACTGGTTGAATAAACAAGTAGAGAAGCCCAAACACAAGTTATTTGCCAATGAAGGATATGGTCATTTGGTGGTAGAGATGAGCATAGATTAATGGCCCACCAGTTAGTATTTATTAAGAGTCTACAAGGTCTTAGCCTTGCGTTAGTACAGAGTTCTTTCCCAGGTATCTTACTGGTTTTCTGAGCTTATTGTCAAACACATTTCAGATTCATATTTCCCTTCAATTTGTATTTTAAGAGCATTTTAATTTTTGCTCAAGCATGCAAGAGAAGGCTCTGATAATGATGCAGTCATTGTTCGTCACCATCCCATTCACTAGTACAGTCTAGACGAATCCATTGTGTGGATTGTCCTGTTGTAATATGGGAAGGAGACTGCTCTGCATGGTGGGATGTGTATGTGATAGCAGCTAGGCCTCTCTCAGCACCATTTGCCTCATCTTTGGAGTTGTCGTTTAGGCATCCTGTCCTGCCCCTACTACCTGCCTCTCCCAAAACTCCCTGCTTCCATCTGCAAAATGAGGACCTAGAGGATGCTTAACAAGGTCATAGGCTTCAGAGAATTCAATGGCTTAATCAAGAACTGTACCGTGTAAGAGACATACTGCTTTCCCTTTTAATCATTGAGTATAAGAGACACACCACTTTCCCTTTTAATCATTGAGTCGTGAATGTGACATAGATTTAAATGGATAGCAACAATTTGCAAATCAATAAGACCCATTTTGTAATTAGCTGTGGACTAAGCATTAAAAAAAGTATACCTTGAGGATTATGATGGTAAAAATACAGAGCGGTGTAGGGATTCTTTCTTGGCAGCTAAAACTGCATATTTAACATACAGAAATGGAGATGATGTGTTTAAGTTTTACAACAATAGTTATGTATTTATTTGAGAAGAATCTGAAATGTGCAATAAAACACCCCTAGTATGCTTGTTCTGTCTTTTTTTCTCCACTATTATTGAACCTTCGTCTAAAAAGAGCCAATGAACAAAACAAAATAAAGATTTAGATTTTTATTAGAGCAAACTTAAACACATACAAAGTAAAACATTTTGTCTTATATGACCAAGCATAATTTTATACAGGAGAGAAGATTGAATATGTTTATTCTAGTATCTTATATCAACATTGACTAAAATTCTGAAGACATTCAGTTGCCTGGACCAAAGATGGAAAATTGTATATAAAAGTGTTGAGAAAAAAATAAATAAAATAATAAAAGTGTTGAGAAGACTTTTGCTTTTTTGTTACTGTTGTTGTTGTTAAAGACAGGGTCTCACTCTGTCACCCAGGCTGGAGACACAGTGGCACAATCTGGACTCACTGCAGCCTCAAAATTCTGGGCTCAAGGGATCCTCCTGCCTCAGCCTATTGATTAGCTGGGACCATAGGTGTGTGCCACCACTCCTGGCTATTTTTAAAATTTTTTGTAGTGATGGAGTCTTGCTCTGTTGCCCAGGCATGAGCCACCACACCCAACCACCTTTTGAATTTTTAAGATAAATTGTACAGTCTGTGGAGTAGGAGAATAAGAGAGATTAGAGGAACGAACATGTACTACTTTACTTGTATGACCTTGTGAAAAGCCTCTCTGGTTTGGTTTTCTCATAGCTATGGTGGCCCTTCTGTTTAATTTATGAGATTATTCTTAGGATGAAATTATGGGATGTGTATCATTTGAACCGTCTGTAACAGGAGTTGGCAAACTTTTTCTAAAGAATCCTATAGTAAGTATTTTCAGCTTTGTGGACCAGTCGTCTTTGCAGCTATTCAGCTTCACTATTGTAGCCATGGATAATACAAAAACAAAATGGGTGTGTCTGTATTTCAGTAAAACCTTATTAACAAAAAGAATGGCAGCCTAGATTTGGCCTTCAGGCTGTAGTTTACTAAACTTTGCTCTACAATAAGAAAAAGTGTGAAACATAAAATACCAAATATTGGTTTACTGCTTCTATTAAGTAGCTCCCATTTGGAAGTCAGCCATTATAGTCAGTGTTTAGCCACTTTTATAAGGGAGAGGCCTAAAGGGGCTATCTCTTTTTAGAGAAATCTGCCTTCTTCAGTAGCTTTTAGTTGCCTTCTCAATTTTTTTTCTAAACTATGGAAAGAATTTAAATTCAGTTTGGTGTGTACAGATTGAGCATCCCTAATCCAGAAATCCAAAGTGCTCCAAAATTCAAAAGTTTCTGAACACCAACATGATGCTCAAAGAAATGCTCATTGGATCATTTCAGATTTCAGATTTTCAGATGTTCAACTGGTAAGTGTCATGCAGACATTCCAAAATACAAAACAATTCTGGTCCCAAGCATTTCATATAAGGGACATTCAACTAGTATTTATCAATGGCTTCACTTAGGCCGCCTAGTCTCAAAAAAGCATCCAAACTTTTCTGTAAGAAAGTGTTTCTTCCTTATGGTAGTCAGTTTCCCAAGAGCCTCCATGTTAATCATGGTGGAGAAGGGATGTCAGTATTAAAATAGCTAAGTAGAGTGGAATGCTGCTACCTGTTACCTCCCCTGGGCAATGTTTGAGTCTTTGTTTGGCAGAAGAGTTGAAAAAGAGGGACAGTGACTGTCTTGGTGATCAACCAGTCAAGGTTTCAAAATACGTGATCAATTCTGATGAAACTAATGGGGAATCCTACTTAAAGAGTATCACTGATTTATCCTAGAATGTAATACACCACAGTCTTCAGGTTTCCAAGAAACAAAGTCACATTGGCTTAATGGAAAAACTCATCCCAGAGAGAGTACAGCTTATCACTTTATAGAATTCAAGAAGGTAAAGGGTGCTAAGCTGGATACCCTGGAAACACTGGTATTTCAGACTTCATGGCTGGTTTTCTAAATGATTGGTTTGCTTTAATATTTAGATCGTATCTGATGAGTCAGAGATCCCAAAGTACATTGTTGTTGTTTTTTTTTTTTTAATTGGAGTCTCACAACGTTGCCCAGGCTGGAGTACAGTGGCATGTGCACGGCTACTCCAGTGTCGACCTGCTGGGCTCCAGCGATCATCCTTCTGCCTCAGCCCTCCAAGTAGCCGAAACTACAGACGCACACTACCACACCCGGCTAATTTTTGATTTATTGTAGAGACAAGGTCTTGCCAAGTTGCCTGGGCTGGTCTCAAACCCGCAGGCTCAGGCAATCCACTTGCCTCGGCCTCCCAAAGTGCTGGGATTACAGGCTGAACCACCAAGCTGGGCCTACATTCTTTTTGCGTAAACATTAAATCCAGTGCAGTTTAAAAATGTATCTGGTACAGAATTTGCCTTCATATATTTTCTTTGGATAATGGGTTTGATGGCAAGCAGTCATTTAAGTCTGCTTTTGACATTCTCTCAAATTTAAGGTCTTAAATTGTCCTCATCTTTTAGGTATTTCACCCTGAGTTAGTGAGTTCTTTGTAATATACATCCCAACAAGGTGACAGATTATTTATACATAGTTTTCTGTATTTCCACCAATTATCCAGAGCACTGGCCCTTTCTGATAGGCAATTTCTAGGATGGCAACTAGTGATCCTACCTCTTGGCATTTATTCGTGCAGTAGTCCTCTTCCCTTGAGTATGGACTGGACCGAGTAACTCTCTTCTTCTAACAAACAGAATGCAGCAAAAGTGATGTAATGTCACTTTTGAGTTCAGCTACAAAAGATTGTGACTTCCGTCTTGAGGACTCCCTCTTTTACTCTCTTGCTCACTCTCTCTGAGAGAAACCAGCTGCCATGTTATGAGTTACTCTGGGGAAGCCTACATGGTAAGGAACTGAGGCCTCAGTTCAACAACCCAAGAGGTATAGGAGTCCACATAAGAGAACTTGCAAGCTGATCCCTGCCCAGTAGAGCATTTACACAACACAGTCTAGTTTGTAGCCTTGTGAGAAACTTTGAACCAGAGATGCCTAGCTAAGCCATGCTCAGATTCCTGTCCCACAGAAACTGAGAAATTATTTATTGTGTGTTGTTTTTGTTTTGTTTTGTTTTGTTTTGTTTTGTTTTTTGAGTTGGAGTCTCACTCCGTCGCCCAGACTGGAGTGCAGTGGCCGCTCCCGGCCACCGCAGCCTCGACCTGCTGGGCTCTGGCAATCCTTCCGCCTCAGCCTTCCAAGTAACCAGAATTACAGGCATGCACTACCACGCCCGGCTAATTTTTTGATTTATTGTAGAGATGAGGTCTCTCTGCCCAGGCAGGTCTCGAACCCACGGGCTCAGGCAGTCCACTCACCTCAGCCTCCCAAAAGCGCGGGATTACAGGCTGAGCCACCGAGCCCGGCTTATGTGTTGTTTTTAACCATCAAACCTTGGGGTAATTTGTTATACAGCAATAGTCTACTAATAAACCCTTTAAAGTGTCATGCCTATCTAATGCTTCTGTTTCTCATAATCTGTTATACAGTGCCTTGCATGTAGCAGGTGATCCACAAATATTTGTTTACTGATTGGTTTACACTAAATATATAGTCATACATTACATTATTATTTTGCTAGAATATGTATTCAGTTTGGCTTTTTTCTCCACAAGGTATGTAACTCCTGCCATCTTGAGGTATGACATCTGTAGATACATGATACCCAAGTGGGGAGTGAATGTGTACTACCCATGAACAAATACAAATACAAGACA